>CM075859.1:94518276-94673276 GCA_037975125.1 Latrodectus hesperus | reverse complement strand
ATGTCAAAGTAGTAATTGTTCTGAGAAGGAAAAAAATATTTAATGTAGAACTAATTTGAATATGTGAAAAAATGCAATATTGACATGTTCTATACTAAATATTTAATTATTAGAATACTATTGTAAACAACAGCGTTAAGATTTCCTTGTTATTATATTTTTGCTTTTATTCTCCTTTTGAAGAACATTTTCAGGCGAGAGATACATTCCTTTTAATATTTATACAAAACAATTTAAGAAATACTGAAACAACACGGATTCTTGTATAGAGTGTAATTTTTACATAATTAGAAACGGAAATCTTTAGGTATGAGGAATTTAATATGAAAAATTTGCATTCAAAATGTTTCACAAAAATTTCAACTAGAGTTAGCAGCTTACTATGTACTCTGAAGTCTATTGTTAGGCAATAAAGTTAGCTTTATATATTTTAAATTATTAAAAAAATACAATTTTGTCTCAAAATTCTTCAATTCGCGTGTATCAAAGCAACAGAAGTGTTTCTTTTCATGATTTTGAAAATTATTTGATGATTTTTAAAAATATAGTATTGATTTTGCAAAGTATCTGAAATTATTAAAGCCAATTAATAATAAAATAGAAAATAAGGTACTTATTACAGGTATTTAAAATCATTTTATCTAATCACATTTTTTACTATCTGGGAAACTTAAAAAAAATTCTGATTTTTAATGAACGATTGAAATGACTAAATGTATAATACTAAAAATAATATTTTAACATTATAATAATAGGATATTCATTGTGATAGCTATGAAATATTTTTTATTTGTTTATGGTTTTAAATAGATACTGCTTAGGAATAAGTTTAATTTTCTGATAATAATTTGCAAAATAATTAAATAAAATTCATATTTAGCGTAATAAAATATTATAATAGGAACATAAAATTTTCGAGCAGAATATTCTCAAAGTAAACTACTAGCATATTTTGGTTTATTCAGCTGACATTGATTGATGGACTTCCCCGCTGAAAGTCATTAGAATGTGATTATTGTCACGTGGTCCGAGGTAAATCGGAAATACATCTCATTAAGAATTAGGGGCTTTTGCATTCTTGACAAGCTCTAAAGGAGGAACACATGCATTGGAGTGAAAGCCAAAACTATGTCCACCACGAAGCAAAACTGAAGCACTTTCTTCACAGAATCAACACCCCCTACAAAATGGTTAGCGCTCATGCTTCGGTTCAACAGTTCGTGGGTTCGAATCCCACCTTGGGCATGGATGTTTGTAGAGGTTCGGAATTCGCTTTAAACCATAGGTCCCGGTCTAATTAGCCCTCGTGTGCAAAAAATGACCGTTGAGCGATAAACTAAACCAAACCCCTAGATACAAGGCCTGCGCGCTGATTTCGTAACAGTAGTGTTTGAGGGGAATAGCGAAATTAGTTTAAGACAGCAGATACATTGAGCGATTGTTAAGTGAACTTATTGAAATATATTTTGTTTTTTAACTCTGAGAACTATAATTATTAAGAATTCTTCAAATACCATGTCTAAATTTTGTTTCATATATTAGATTTTCATTAAAACAAATATGCGATTTATAGATAAATGTATATATTTATATGTATAGAACTTAAGTTTCCTTACATAAACTTTTCATTTCATTGGCTTATATTATGCCATTTATTTATAATATGTGCAACAAAATAGAGTAAAAAATTCACCCTTTTAATGATTTATTTTAACTTTTACACATTAAAAATTCACGAAATTATTTTAATTCTTGTTTTTTAGATTGAGAAATGCGATATAGTAGTTTCAATAATTTTTATTATGCATTTATATTTAATTTTCCAATAAAAGTTATTCAATAAGGTTAAATTATAATTTTAGTATTTATATATAAATACGTATAAGTTTTATATACTTATAAGTTTTAAATAATATACGATAGAGTGTAATAATGAAAAATAATGTAATTAAGTTCATTTCGTAAGTTGTGATAAACAATGAAATGGAAAAATAAAGACAACACTGTTGAACCAAAAATTTTTATTAATTATTAATATATACACAAGAAAAAATAAATAAGTAATTTCTAACATTTTTTTTTTCAAATTTTAATGGAGATAATTTATTTAATAACATGCTCATAATTGAAAAATACCAAATATCAATATTTTCAGAAAATAATAAATCTTTCCGTTCTGGTATATCAAGGAGAACAAGCATTATAAAAACTTTAATACTCATTACACATGGTAACAATATAAAATTTAAAAATGTATAATAAACTGCTACATATTTTTATTCTGTCTGTTGATTTATTAAAAAACTGAAATATAATAAAACAATTGAAAGTTTTAACTAACTCTAGAAAAATCTTCCTTGATATTTAAAGCATTTTATTCAGTAACAATAATATTTGATGTGAAATAATTTTTATATTAATTATAAGGTCCTTTGAATTTAAGTTTTGGTTCAAGAAAAATGAAATTGCTAAAACTAATCAAAAAATGGTTCATAATTTACCAGTGATAATGTAAGATTTTTTAAATGTGCTATTTATCAGATTTTAAAATTAGCATACCATCATATAGTTGGGCTATATTTATTTTATAAATAATATATAATGTGCGTTTATAAATAGAAACGTTACTTTGCTAAGATTTTAACACCAATGAAGAGGATTTAATACATGTATTCATACAGTAATTAGCCTGCAATTAATTTAAACATGACAGGGGAATACGCGAATATAAATTTTCCTAAAAAATAGCCATCGTCACATCTATAGTTCAAGAAAAAGTAAATCTTTAAAACTCATTAGAAAATGAATATGAAAAAATTAATTAAAATCACAAGTGACATAGCAATTGAGAGTTTTTTTAACAGGTATAACTTCATTTCATCTTAAACACAAGTGAGCATTTTATAAATAAACATTGCATTGCTAGGATTTTAATCTCAAAGTATAAGGATAACTTACAAACTAAAACGAATTTTTTTATGGAATTTTGGAATACGACAAGGTCTATAAAAATTTCACACTCACAAACATTATCTTCTATTGATTTGAACTTTAAAAAGAAATATCAATGTAAGTTTTCTTTACAAAATATTAAATAAATAGAATGTTAATTAATTTCAACGATGCTCTATTTAAAGCATTATTACTAAATCCAATTTAATAATTTTGATTCAGTTTCTCAATTTAAAACTTTAATACTACATCAATTTAATAATATTGATTCATAATTTGATTTTATTGAGAAAAATGAATCATTAGAAAATGTCAAGTCAGTAATAAATAAAATTTTTAATATAACATTAAATAAAATGTTTGCTTGGTTAAAAATGTTGTTTTGTAAGTTATCATAGAAATAACATAGTTAACTGGTGAAATATATATATATATATATATATATATATATATATATAGATATGCAGTAAAACCTCACTACTATTTATCATTATTCATTTGCATGTTAATTTTATGCATATATAAATATGACTTTGTTGCACACTTATATAAATCTATTATAAAAATAATTTGGAAATTTAATTTAAATCAAAAGTTTTCCAAATATTACAGTTAAAGTAATATACTCAAAAGTTTGTTCATTAAAATATCATATTAGAATATTAGGCAATGTGAACAAAAAAAAACCCTCATATCTGAATATAATGATTAAACATTTGATAAAATGTAACGGTTAGAGACTAAATTATAAAGCTTTTCAATGCTTTGTGTTATTATCTGAGATAATAATGCAGTTGAAATGTAATTTATAAGTATATTTGAATATACTGTTCAGAGGAGAGTCATCTTTTTTCAAATGTCAGAGCGAGTATTTCTTTCCCTAATTTTTGTTGTTTTATGTTCTTTTTTATGGATGAATTTTTTGTTCAGGCGCATTGCTTCTGTTGTACAAGAGGCAGCTTCGAAAACAAGTGACTTATTCCACCCGATTATAATACATGGATTACATATTTAACGAAATTAAATTTATATTATTCTTAAATATTGTTCATTTGATCATAAAATAATTTAGTTTACATAAAAAGATACAAATATTTAATTGTATTCTTATTGCACTTCAATAAAATGCAAGCAATTTAAAGTTTACATGTTATCTGTAACGTATGATTATTACATTTATATTAATTGATTGTTAGCATGACGAGCAGATCATAAAAAACATGTTAGATTATGTTAAGTTTACATGTAAAAAAATACAGCTAAGTAGTACGAATTTTTTAAATGATAATAATGTTCAGCATATGATGAATTAATTAGTAATGGACAACATTCATTTTAAAGTATTTAATGAGAGAATGATTAACTTACCTTCATTAAATTGATTTATCCAACAGTCAACACACATCACATCACATTGCACGTTGTTGTTATTGATAGCAATGGCGTTCACAGGTTTCTACCACTCAACTACTTGGTTGGTTGGGTTTTATGGTGCAAGGTCAAAAATTGGACATGCTGCGCCACAACTACTACAGTGACTTTACGACTCGTTTTTGTTTCAGCCAGCAGGCCTTGTATTCTAGAGGCTATTGACAGAACCCCAGACGGTTATACCCCTAATATTAGCAAAAAGAAATAAATCCCGCAGAATTTAAGAAAGAAAAACGAAATTTCTTTGTTCTTTTTTTTTCACAGAAAAACTACTGTGATTAGTTTGAGAAATTTTTTATTTGCAAATATTAAAACTAATCTAGCATGGTTTCGTGCATGATTGCCAATACTAAAATTTAAAATTACGCCTCTTAATTTGGCATTACTTTGCAAGGAAATTAGGCATTACTTTGTAAGGCTTTTGGAAACTTTATGCAAAGATGCAAAATGTAATTTGATGATATTATTGGTTTGAAATAGTTAAGCGGCAAGTTGAATTACAATTGTTCAAAATTTAAGAAATTGCTTATATTGCGAAACTCTTTCAAGTAACCACTTGTGAATAAGAAAAAAAATTAAAAAATTGAAAATATCCAAAAATAAAAAAAACCATTTAAGCAACATTGGCAAGCAGAATTATATTAATCAGTCTTTTGTCGTTTAAAAACAAATCATCAATAGGCTTGATACTGCAAGGTGGCTGGATTTTGCTTGTTCCGTTGCAAGTCCGTTTTCTAGCAGATAGTTCAACTCTCATAAATCTTACTGAAAGTAATCCAAGAATTACTACCTCTTCAGATGAACGATTGTTAAGAACGTTCTTGTATGGAGAAATACGAAATTAGGTCACCAGTTTTATTTATTGCTACATGGAACTTTCAATGCTTAAATGTACAATGATGTACTGAAAAATTATTCTTCAATTACATGCTGAAACATTTTGTAATAGTTTTATTTTTCGAGCGAAGATTTATTTTTTGCAGATGGCAACGCATAGGAAATTTTTAAGGAGGTGCTACGACTGTGTTAAGTATAGAATTGAGGGGAAATGAGAATCGAAGCGAAATGAGAGAGAATTAATATAATTAGGAACAAGTTTTTCGAGAGAGAAACCAAAGAAGTTAGTCAGGGAGAAAGAATAGAATTTTGTACTTTCAATTATTACTGTGAAATTTACAATTAAAAAATGACATGAATAAATATATAAAAATTATAAATAGAAGAGGAGCGCGTGAAAGCAGAAACACACTGGTTCAGCTGTTTTAATTCTTCAAAAATTCAGTTCTGTGTCTGGGTTGAATTTAGAGATAGGCTGAATGGGATCCTTTCAACTTCTTATAGATAAGTGGCGTCAACACAAAGGCTCCTTTGGATTGATTGTGTTATTTCTGCTCTGTTTATGAGTCTTTAACTGACCTTGTTCAACATGTATAAATCAAAAGATAAAAAAGGAAACGAAGCAAATATTAAAATTGATGAAATAGTAACAAATATTTCATACATTGTTGGTATCTAACAATATGCTCAACTAATTTTACAAAATTAACAAAAAAGGCAGACTTACAGATTTCAAACATCAATTGGTAAAATAATAAAGTTGATATGTTAAATTATCCATAAAATGTTTTGATTAAAATTTTTATTAATGAAATTAAGTCGGTAAATATTCATGAGAAATTAATGACAAATAGGGTTGCCAAAATACTAGTTTACCGGGTTTCCAGTAAAAAAATGTTCGCTAAACAAAAACGCGCCAAGGGAATGTTAGAAATTATCATAAACATCTTTTGAAATACTCAATAAATTAACAGACAGGAATCTGTTGGAAATGTCTAAAAACTCTAAAATAACTCATTATTTTATGCAATGTATAATCCAGTATTATATAGAATGGGGATTATTTAAATAAAAAATTTGCTGTTATAGCTGCAAATTCATTGAAGGCCTTTGGAATTAATCAACAATGATTTTAACTTAAATAAAAAATAGTTTCTTTGATGTTTGCAATTATTTTTTTTGATTACTTACAGAAATGAATGAAAAATATTATATGTACATAATGATATGCATATATGGTTAAGAACAATTTTTAAAGTAAAATAAAAAGTTATTTAACGTAAATATCGATACTTCCTTGGAATCTTTGATTTGACTCCTGGAAAACTCCTTAAAACTCCTGGAATTTGATTCTTGGAAATCTGTACAAACCCTGATTTATTTAAATATTATTTAAGAAATTCTTATCTTCTGAGTGTATTACTTTAAACAAATTAAGATGTGAAAGAGATTTTTGCTGAACGGTTGACACTCCAGAGCAACAGCCAGCAATATTTCTGCGATTAATTCAATCATGTTAAGGCTATGATTTTTTTTTTAAAAATATTTTTGATGTGTACGAATAAAGTAAAATGTATCATAAAGTAAGCAAACAAATGAGTGTGAAGCTACAAAATACTAATTAGACTTTTAAATACGTCAAACCGTAAAACTTCATGAATAACTCTTTTAACTTAGTAGATTTGGGTGACTTTCTTTTCTGTTTTGCTAATAAAGATATTCTGGCTCTCATATTTATATTTTTCTCTACCACGACAAGATCGAAATTATATTTAATTTTTTTAGAATGGTTGTTTAGAATCGTGAAAATATTTAAGAAATCTGCAATTTTAAATTCATGTAAGTATTTTATTGTAAGTAAATTTTTAGGCTGTACAATATTTGATAACGTTTGTAAAATTAATGAGAAATGTTTATGGCTTCAATTACATTTTAATAATTTTATATTTTATGATGCTTCTTTCTTAAATGCATAGTTATATATTCTTACCCTTAAAATTAGCTTCATTCTCAAAAATTTGATTGAGAGGAAGTGTGTGAAGAAGTTAAAACGTGTAGCATTTTGAAAAATTATCTCCTTTAAGAAGACCATTGCAGCTGCCTAATATCTCCTAATGCAGAGTCAAACGTTCTATAAATAATTTAAATTTAATTTGAATTAAATGGTGTTGAAATACCAATTCGATGAAAAAATTCATAAGTAAAATTATGGATTAGCACTCTTGAGTTCGGTTCCATTGTTCTAGGGTTCGATCTCACCACAAAGGATCACAGTCCCAAGCCATTAGGAATATTTTGGTTGGAGACCTGCTTCTTTGTAAATCTCTTTTCGAATAACCATAATATATATAATATTATCATAAATAGATGGAAATACAAAATATCTTTTTTGTACTTCCATCAATTTAATATTGATGTAATTCCATCAACAAAAATGAAATATTTGATACTGAATTTTTATAATTGAAGCTTTACTGTAAATATTTTTCAACTTGTATTTCGTTATTACACTACTGAGTGAATTTATTCAAATTATAATTATTAATTAATTCTATATATGCTTTTAAAGACATCAAAATGAGATTTACTTCATAAAACCACAATTTGTAATACATTTTTTTTTGTCAGCTGATGGTTCATATGACAATTTCAGCCATTTTGTTAATTATTTTTGACAAAATAATTCTCAAGATCAATTAATTTCTGCCATGTTGAAAATGATAAATATGAATTATTTTGTGATTGCTTTTTATAAACATGTTTTAGTGACTGAAATAAAATTAATGTGTAATTTATATCAATTTTCTTTTTAATTAGATAAATTATATATAATAAAATTAAAAATGACAAAGGAAAAAAGAATAAAATTCAGTAGAAGAATGATAGTAGAAAATCATTCTAGATTAAAAAAAGATTTTCGTGATGAAGATGACAGTGATTCTTCAGAAGAAAATTGCTCTTTTTGTTCGAAGCCAATAACAATAGAAGAGAGTACATACCTACACTGCAGTCATATATTTCACAGAGAATGCCTCAAGAATCATATGAAGAGGGCGGAAAATTGTCCTCTTTGTCACAGAAAAATTCATCAATTCTTGGACCCGGAGGAGATTGCTCAAGAAGTGGAATATATCCGCCTTATAGATGAAGGTTTGTCAAGTAATATTAATGATGTTGCATTAGGAAGTAAGTTTCCAAAGCTAAGAAATTACCGTCTGATTTCATTGAAAGATCAACAAGAAAACTGTAGTAAAGTGCGTAGCTTTTATGAATTTGTATTGTTTAGAAAAGCAGCGGAAGATGCTTTTTCTCAATTAGAATCGGATGGTGTATTTAGAGACTTCAGCCGAAAAGTTAATAGAAGAGATTAAATTTCCCTGTTGTAGAAATTATTTTTTATACATACACAAACATAAAAAGACACATAAAACATGAAAGATATATTTATCTTATGTTATTGAGAAGGGTGAAGGATATTGGTACTGAAAATGACTGTTGTAAAAAATGAATTTGGATTAACATTTAATAAACCATAAATATTAGTTTTTGCTTTAATCGATTGTTATATATTTAAGATTTTTATATAAAATTCAATAGAAATAATTTGCTTTTCTAATGAGTAAATATACATCTAAAAATGTTAATCATTCAATATCACAAAATAAGAAATATTCTTTCAAAGGTAATTTTAGAAACTGCCCTATTTTCTAAGTATAACAGTTGTATTCCACTTAATTAGTATCAATGAATTCCGATTAGAATATCTAAATTCCTCTATTTTTACGAACAGTTTCTATTTGAAAATTCCTTATTTTTATGCAAGTAAATTTTTTCAGTAATTTTAAAGCTAAATCTATTTTTTAGTTTTAATTATAAACTCAATCATTTTATGAGCACCCTTTACTTCTCAATGTTTTCTCTTTTTTTATCCTAATGCAATTACATTTTACTTTTCATTTGGTCCACGCATATATATCATGAGTCCTCCCGCTTCAAGGGGGAAAAACGGGGTACATTCTTTCCCGAATTATCCACAGGAAAACATTACAATTATGAAATCAATATAGACAAAGTTAATAGATTCGTCTTTCATTTTTAATAAACTTTACACTCACTAGATCATCAACATCAACTAGGAGCTGATGAAGTGAGAAACCAGAAACTATGGATAGGAGAGTCTTTAATATCAGCAGCGATGATGAAGACGTTGTAAGTTAGGCTGTGAAAAGATCTACTAGAACTTACGATCTTAATGACAAAGAAGTTCAAAAAAAGTCAAAAGGTGTGAGTGTGATTTTTTTGTTCATTATTAAATTCCTTTTTCTTTTCATTCTTCCTATAGTTAATACCCATTGCTCATTTACTCTTTTCTTTATGTAGATTTAATATATCTTATCATTAGAGTTTATCATACCTCATTATTTCATTAAGTTTGTTAATGAAAAAGTATTTTGTATCACATTTTAAAACTATTTTTTTAAAGAAAATAATAAAATAGTTTATAATCTGTTTCCATATAAAAATTGTACTTAATCCCGTTTCTATATCAAAATTGTACAGAATCCGTTTCTATATAAAAATTATACACAATCCGTTTTTATATAAAATAAAAATCAATCATTTCTATATAAAAAAATTTTTTTGTTGAAAAATTTATATGTCTTAAGTTTAACTATTCAATAATTTTTTAACCATTGTAATATTTACATAAACAATTTGTCTCCTTTCTTTTTCATTAACATCTCTGTAATTTAACTCAAGGGAGAATGATGAAAGATAAGACAGATGAATTTATTTATTTTCCTGGGTGAATTAAGAGGTAAAATTTCATCAACCCTTATATCTCCTACTAATTGGTATCTTTGCGTAAAAGCACTCGTTACTAGAATGAATCAAGACGAAGAGCAAGAAATTTCCAGTTCCTTTTTTAGAAATGACACTGACAGATATCTCCACTGGGATAATTTAGATGAGAAAATTACGTACGCCTTTTCTAAAATTATTTCAGCGTTTGATTGAATTATGGATAGAGGTAGCGGTTGGTTGCTACAAGAATGTTCTTCTACTGAGGTTAATATTGTTAAATACATATATTTTTAGACGGCTCATTTTATATCTCTCTTCCCCCCGGCCGAGCTGGCAGCCGAATGGTTAGCGCTCTTGCTTTCGGTTCAACAGTTCGTGGGTTCGAATCCCACCTTGGGCATGGATGTTTGTAGTGGTTCGGATTCCACTTTAAACCGTAAGTCCCGGTCTAATTAGCCCTCGTGTGCAAAACATGACCGTTGAGCGAAAAACAAACAAACACTCTTCCCCCCGAAATAAGAAGAAGGAAAGCAGTTCTAAATATCAAAAATCGAAACGATGTTAAGTATTTCCTTTGGTCTATTTTAGCTAGTTTATATCCATGTGAGGACAAAACTCATGCGTAGAAAATATACAGTAGAAAAATATTAAAAAAAATAATAAGAATTGAATTTAACAGACATAAAACCTTCCCAATAAAAATAAGTCAAATTCCTAAATTTGAAAAAATAAATAACTCTCTATAAACGTATTTGGACGTGGAAATGGAGGTATTTTCCCTTTACATCTCTCAACTAACAGAACTGGTGTTCATCATCTTTTACTAATATCAAAAGGAGAAATACGTCACTGTAAAAATTTGAGCAACGTCACTATAAAAAATATGAGCAAATTGCTCTCACATTTAACATGCCATCACACTATTTCATTTTACTGCAATTTTTGCCTCCATAAATTTCCACTCCAAATTTATTACATGATCATATGCAATATTGTAAAGAAGATAAAATCCCCAAGAGAATCACCACACCTACTGATAAAGATCACATCTTAAAGTTCAATTCAATACACATGATGCATATAATACCTCATGTAACTTATTGCAATTTTGAATGTAACTTAGTTTTCTTTTTTTTTTATTTTTATTTTAGTCAAGCTCTCTATACAGAAATTGATAAACATCATATTCTCTGTGGATTTTTTGTTATTGGCAATGAGGGTAAATTAAGCCACCAAATTATCATGAAAAGAAAGTGGCAGAAAATTTATTAGTTGAAGAAAAAATGATAAAAGACTTACTTAAAATGAACTTAACATGTTTTTAACTGAAACACATTGCTTTATTTGTTAGGAGCCTAAATGGCGATAGAGTGAAAGATCATTGCCATATTTCCTCCAAATAGCATCACGCCTTGCATTCCCATTGTAATTTAAATTATAAATTAATAAATAAAATACCTGTGTTGTATGTTTTTTCCTAACCTAAGAGAATATGACCGTCACAACATCATGAAAGTGTTAGATGAAGTTAAAAATAAAAAAAATGGCGTAGTGAAAAATTCATAACTTTTCAAATCGGTAATCTTCAATTTCAGGATTTTTTCCAGTTTTTACTAGCTTGATAAACTAGTCAGTAACATGAAAGAAAATGAGTTTCATATACTGTCTTTATAAGGAACATTTGAGCTTTTGCCATTATTGCGTCGTATGGGTATCTACTCTTATGAGTATTTCGATGGTATGGAAAAGTTTAATGAAACAATATTACTTCCACGCGAAAATTTTTATAACAGCTTAATTGATGAACATATATCGGAATTAGACTATAAACATGCATGTCAAGTATTTAAAGCTTTTAGCAAAAGAAATTTAAAATACTTATAATTTATATGTAAAAACTGATACCTTTCTTCTCGCAGAAGTCTTCAAAAAATTTAGAAGGTTATGTTTAACTAATTATAAAATTGATCCCTATCATGTTTACATTGCCCCTGGTTTAGCGTGGAAGGTGTGTCCGAAAATGACGAAGGTGCAATTGGAGCTTTTTCACAGCACCAACTATGCACCCTTTCATTGAAAAAGGTATAAGAGCAGGGGCTTCCAGGGCTAGGGAAAGAGATGTTTTCCCTAGCCCTGAGGGGTTTCAATGATATCTAATCGATATGTTGGAGTAAATATTAAACTAGTAGGTGATTAGATATAAATAGTTTATATGGTCATGCGATGATGTCAAATTTACAGGTGAAAACTTTTCATTGGGTGACGAATTTTGAATTAAGGGAGGAGAATATACAATCTTTACCAGGTGAGGTCTATTCCAAAGATCATTAGGTTCTCTTAATGATCTTTGGAATAGACCTCAGAAGTTCACGACTTGCACAATGATTTACCTGAACAAATCACACACAGTTAATTCTAATATGCTCTTTTACCCTGCTCTAAAAGGGCTGCTAATGCTTTAAATGTAAAAAAGGAGATCAGCGTTTTTAAACTTATACCGAACTTAAGCAATAAATATAACTATGTTGCTCACAATCGAAATTTGAAATTATACTTAAAGTTGGGACTATGAATGAAAAAAATCCTAAAATTTTATATTTTAAACAAGAGCCTTAGCTTTGAAAATTTAATTAATTTCCATACTAACATACGTAAAAAAGCAAGTAATTCTTTCGATAAGGACTTCTGGAAATTAATGAACAATAGCATTTTCTGAAAGACGATGGAAAATTCGAAGAATCGCGTGAATATTGTCTTGGTTATTTATTAACAAGAAAAATAGCTTTAAAATTAATTGCCTCCCCCTCTTTCCAATCCTTTAAGATCGTGAATGGTTATTTAGTAATAGTATTACGTCATGTTACATCTCTAACACTTAAACCTTTGTATACTGGTTTCTCTGTCTTAGATATCAGTAAAATATATATATGTATAACTTTTATGCGCACACTAACAATAAATACAATGAGAAAGCTAAACTATTATTTACAGACATCGATTGCTTATTCAAACAGATGATATTTATATCGATGTGGCTCAAAATATTAACATATAGGATACTTCTGATTATCCTGAAAACCATTTTTTGCATAGTAATATAAATAAGAAAGTATTAGATAAAATGAAAGACGAGATGAATGGAGAACCCCTAAAAGAATTTGTAGGCTTGCACTCAAAAATGTTAAGTAAAAAGGTAGAGAAGAAAATTGCAAAGGGTGTAGTCAAAAATGAGAGGCTGAAAAGATTAAAACATGCAAAATTTCGAAAAATAAGAATTATATTCTGTTACAACGAATAAATTAGCTTTATATCTTCTTGTAAAAAAGATATATTTTACAATATAGGTTCTCTACTTTAGCTAACGGGCATTACAAAATTTATTCCATTTAATTAAGTTCTTATCCATTTTGTTGTCGGCTTTCTTCCTCAAGTTTTTATTTATATGTAAACACCTTCTTTGAATGAAAAACTTGTAATTACATTACTGCGTAGGATTAACATCTATGATATAAAATGTGATTTCATGTGTGTCTACATTTCTCAACATTGTTGAAAATTGGCTTTTGTAACATAACATATCCTTTTATTGGATAAAGATGTATTTTTATTTAATATTTACTTTTTAATGACTTAATTATTTTACATTTATTACATGGATATTTAAAATACAATTTCTAGTTCTACTAATAACACTACCTGGCTTGGTGATGATAATGGGGAAAATTTTAATTACAAGACTATATTTTACGAGAGAGTTCAAACAAATTGTTTATCTTCATATTGATTTATTGATATCCTTAGTGATATGAGATGGTCATAGATGAAAAAATGGTATAAATCTTTCATTGGGATCAAATGGTTAAGAGAAAAAATGGTATAAGACTCTCATAGTGATATGAGGCTCTCATAGGGAAAATTGAGGTAAGAGGGGAGATTAATCAAATATTCTGAATGTACAAAAATAAAATCTGTAAATATTATAAACTTAATGAGTGTGTCCAAATGCTTTTAATCAAATTGCATAAATAAGAAACATAATAATAAACAGTTAGGGAAAAAAGGGTTAGAGACCCTCTCGGGGAAAAAATGGTATGAGGTTCACAGTCTCTCATAGAGCAAAAGTATTAACAGGGAAAAAGTGGAGCTAATCATGAATAGGTATCGTTCCTTCCTATCCCAAGAAAACCCCTTCACCCATCCCCCAATCCAGTACTCAGCTGTTCCACCTGTTCCAGAAACCCCAATTCTACACTATTCCTAATAATTAAAATAATTTTAATATGAGAAAAATATCAAAACATCAGTAATATTAAAAAAATTACCAGACAACGATATGCTTCTGTACTTTTTACAGACTAGTAATCTAGTAAGTAGTTACAGGCAATCCTAGTGAACACGCGTGGATTTGGAGGGTTGGTTGGTTGGTTTGTCGCTCAACGGTCATTTTTTGCACACGAGGGCTAATTAGACCGGGACTTACGGCGTAAAGTGGATTCCGAACCACTACAAACATCCATGCCCAAGGTGGGATTCGAACCCACGAACTGTTGAACCGAGGGCAAGAGCGCTAACCATTCGGCTGCCAGCTCGGCGTGGATTTGGAGGGAACAAAGGGTCAGGTATCATTAATATCACTATTACCATACACAGTTTTGGAATAATGGTTTGCACTGGAATCTCACTTGGTGATCAAACTGACTATTTATTAATAGCTTATTTTTTCTATGAAGATCTTCTCTTTTTAAATTCTCATATCTTATCACAACTAATCCGTAAATTATAGTTCTAATTCCTCAATTATTGAATTTCTAATAATTTAAATTTCAAAAATAAAGAAAATTTATATTATATAAAATTTTATTACATAAACTAAATAGACAATTTTGTAAAACATTTTTATTGCCAAATATTTATGATTTTATAAAAGATTTGGTAACGTTAACTTATAAAAGACGTGAGTGAAATTATCCAAGTTGGTACATGCAAATATAAAAATCTTAAATTCTATATTATAAAATGTTTGAAAGAAACCGGTCTTATAATTATTTTAAATTACTTATTATAAATAATTAATATTACATTAATAATTCTAATGATTTTGATTTAAAATTTTTTCACTTGCTGATTAAATTCATTTCACTTGAGCCACTTCTTTATCAAACAAAGAAGGGACCCGACAAGGATGAAAATATTATAAATGTTAAAAGAATCAAATTACTTAAAGATATTGTGATTTTTATATCCATATCATTTACTAAAAATCATTAAATGTATCAGAGAAATAAGGAATATAAAACGCTACTAAAAATGTTATTAAGACTTAAAACTTCTGGGAGAAATTCTTGTACATCGCCACACAGAAAAGAAAAAAGCTATATATTTACCTCAGGGTTTGTTGTAACCTTTATGTCTACTGCCGCGTTACACTCGTGAAAAAATTTGCGTTGAAATGCATTTCTCATTGCCGGTCCTCTTTGTCCGAAAATATTTGTGTTCAGAAACAGACTGACCCCCAAAAGAAAAGAATTCTTTTTTTCAAAATAGCACTGCAATATTTAATAAAGAGAATTGTGCTCCTGGAATCGAAATACGATACAACGCTGGTAATAGAAAAGTAATTACCTCCAAATTCTAGGAAAATTCATAATTTTCTTTTAACTATTTACCCGGTGAGAATATCATCCTTTCCCAAATATCGCGAGTGAAACGCACAAATATTCGTCTTTTGCAAATAGTATTATTTCATTAAAAACTATGGACTTCGCTGGAAATGTTGATTATTGAGTAAATTTTATTTTCTGCCTACCTCTTATTCTTTATATTTTGCTATTTACCACTTTTTTTAGCCATTATGAATATTTATTGTTATACATCTATAATTTTGAAATTTAAAATCAAGTTGCTCATTTAAAATTATTTATTTGAAATTAAAATATTTAAAATTTAAAGATTTTTGAAATTAAATTTTGTGGACTAAATCTTGTCGCCTCTATATAAATGCATTATGTTAAAAAATTCCTTTTTAGAAAGTTAAAAGATCAAATGTATTTAATATTTTTAATATGTACACATAAAGTGTTTCTTGATAATTAATCTTTAATTAACTGTGTATTTCTGTTCATGCAATGAAAGCATGTTTAGTTTAAAAATCATTTTAAAGGAATATAATGAAACCTGGCAAAATTATTATGCTTTGCAAAAAGCTACAGATTAATAATATTTTTAATGTAATAAAATGATTTTGAATAAAAATAAGTTCTTTTTTTAATATGAATTAATTCTTATTTTAATTAAGAAATATATTTTAAAATCATAAAGTCTTATTAAACATATTAAAAATAAGTTGAAAATTTTCAGGGAGAAACGTTCTCAGACTAAAATCATAAGATAGTGTTACGGTAAAAGTGATTATTCTTGCAATTATGTATAATAATCAATGATTTTACATAATCTCCACTAAACTCGGTAAATGTGTTAAATTATCGAAATATATGGATAATCCTGCAAATATTTGCATAATCTCCAATTCGTGATGGGAAATGTCATAAATTCTGATTACTTTGTGGAAAAATGATATTTTAATTTCAGAGAATAACTATTTTTAAGCTATATTAAATATTTCGTCTAGAAGAGTTTGAAGAATATCATGATGACTTAAAATAAAACATGCAATAATCTGTAGGGCACGATGGTATTGGCGATAATTTTTCATAATATTTGCAAAGGCAGGTTAATTAGCCGACTCTATGAGAACAAGAATAGAATAATTCTTTATTTTTTACAAAACAAAATCTATGAAGTTTTGCCATACGGCGAAAATTAAATTTCAACTTTTTTAGTGCTGCCACAAATCTCAATTTAAAATTTTTAGTAATTGTGTTTTTTTTAAATTTTATTAATTTTTTATACGTTCATTTCAGTAGATATAAGACCGATATATTAGAAAATAGTATTAGTTATATATCTGACGTAAAAGGTATTTAAAAATACAAATACAAAATGATCAAAATTACTAAAAGTAAATTAAATCTAGATTGTTATTTCAGTAAATATAATTAATTTTTATTTAAACAATACAGAGCTTTTAATTGAATATTAATTAGTTCTTATAGATAAATTTTATATTTTCTTAATTAAAAGATCTGGAAAAAGAGAACAATTTAGATTATTAGAATTCATAAAAACACTTCCATGTCAAAACAAATTAAAACCATATTCTAAAAGAATTTATTTATATTTGCTTTAAGTTTACTTATTTACATACATTAGACTGTCATAACGCTTAGAAGATTTTTCACATTTGCCAGATTTTTCACATTTGGACTTATCAAATTTGTACTCCCTCGAAACAGATGGTTAACATCATTGAATCTCAGAAAAATGATTTTCTAACATAATCTTTGACTAATTCTAAATTTCCGTAAGTTTGATTTCTACTGATGTATTTCCGAATCCTATTCTAATTATGATTTTTTTACTAGATTTTTTACCTCAAATTTAAAAGTACAACCTGAGCCCTTAAAATTATCTAAATTTAAGATTTTAAAGTAGATACTTTGCAGTTGTTATTTGCATTATACTCTTATTGCATGCTTATTCTATATACTATATTATTATTTTCTTGACTGGGGCGCCAAAATTGTGGTGTCGTACCCGGGTGCCAGTTGTGCTCGCTACGCCACTGTATATAAGATCGACAAAGTGGGCAATAATCGCACCGTTATTGCTGCTTGGAAAATAATTGTTGAAAGTTTATTCTTGTTACAAAGGATGCCTATAATTACAGAAAATGCCAGGCCATCATTGACGAAGTCAATGATGGCATGGTATTTTTTTGTCTGCCAGTCAATGATGGCCTGGCAGACAAACGAGTTTAACGGTTCGTGGGGACTGGACTGAGAAGGGTAATTGGTCATTACTAGAGATTGCCGTTATTCAACAGAACTGTTATTTAAGAACAGTTATCAAATAATAACTGTTTAATATATAACAAGTTCCTGAAAAATTATAGATTATTAAGATAGCGCGCGTTTTTTTTCTTCCTCTCTAGAATTTCCAGTAGTTCCACATTACCGTAAGGCAGGCAGCAAACCTGGTCACCGTCAACCGGAGACGGTGGATAACTACCAGCTGTACACCAAACATCCACCAGCCATCCACGAAATGACGTCAAATTGAGGCGGAGCTTTCCACCAAACGAAGTATTCAGCATGTTAATTTTTTTTGTCCACAACCGAGTGACAAGTGTATGTTTACATTGATTTGTGCCGTTTGGACAGCATGGAGTCTAATAAGTTTTCTGTAGAAATTGAAGAATTTACTATCGAATATTTTAAAAGTAAGTTTAATTTAATTGGTTAATTTTTTTTAGAATTTTATTTTTTGTTTTGTTACATACATTTATGTATTTGATTTCATATATATATATAAAAAAATTATATATTTTTCAATAGGTAACAGGTGCTTGTGGGACCCAAGAGATGATAAGTATTTTAATAAAAATAAAAAATCTCAATTGTATAAAGATCTCAGTGGAGAAATCAATAGCAATTTTGAAAAACATTTCTCTGGTAAGATTTTACTAGATTTTTAAAAACTATTTTCTTTTTTTAAATCTTTCTTATAGCAATTTGCTTTTTAAAGTTAAAAATTATTTTTGAATATTTTTATTAAAAATTATTAGATAAAAATTATATTGTTGTATTTATAACTACTTTTATGAATGTATTAAATGCTTAAACTTTAATATGATAAATAAATTTATTTCTATTTTTTAAGTTTTCACTTAAATACTATGAAACAGACTATGAAATAAAATATTATTTATTAAATTAGGATTTTTAATATAATGCAAATGCATAAGTATTTGTACTAAAAATTTTTTATGATTTCACAATTCTGTCTATAATTCATTGTTTAAGTATTCATTTCAAAGAACTGTGAACGTTGTTTTAAATAAGTTGCTTGTGCAGTTGAAATAAGCTTTAGAAATGTTATTTAAATTTTATGTTTGTAAAAGGTTAACAATTTTAGAACTCTATAGTATTTGGATCCTTAAAGTTCTTGATAAAATCTTTTCACTATTTAATTTTATAAGAACATTTACAGCTTATTAATATAAAAATCATAAATAAAATTATCCTCCAAATTGATACTTTTCATTAAATTTTTATCAGATTGCGTATGTAATCAAGTGCTTAGTGTTGCTTCATCTCAACCATTTCATATGGAAATTGTTTATTACAATTATTTTAAATGTATGAGTATGGAATTCTCTCTAGAATTGTGTGTTAATATTGAACATTTTATAATTTATTTGTTAACTATTTTTTAAAGATAATTTGAAAAAAAAATTTTTAGTGGAAAGTTTAAAAAGAAATGGAAGCATTTACGGTCTTCATTTTGTAGAGAGGTGAAAAAATCCCAAAACAAAGCCTCAGGTTCAGGGACAAATTGCGTTTATAAATCCAGATGGGTACATTTCTCATCAATGATGTTCTTAAAAGATGAAAATCCGGAACCTAGTATTGACACTTTAGATACTGATAAAAATGAGGTAATTTTTTTAATAGTTTGTTTAAAAATAAATTATGTAGCTTATTTGCTAATCATATAGTTTGCAATATTGTTTAGCAGCACATAATATTTTTAAAAGTCTCAAAACTATTATTGAAATATTTTTCAAATAATTATTCAACTAAACAGTCTTAGGTTAATTAAATGACTCATGTATAAATTGTCTTGAAACTCATTATTGATAATGGATAATATTTTAATTTCTTTTGCAGTTAAATGTATTTCATTTCTAAATTTTCACATACCTTTTCATTTAATCAGTTTTCAATAAATAATTCTGCTGTGTACAAAATGGTTTCTATAATTTGATTTTTTTCAACTTTCATAACTGAATATTTTAAATTAAATACTGAAATTTATTACAAAACTGGTATTTTTAAGTAAAATAATGCATGTAATTTGATGTTTTAATGTGTAATGAAAATATTAAAAGTTTTATTATAAATGTAATGCAAATAACAAGAATTCGTTGAAGATTTATTATTTTCATTACATTGTAAGCATATTAAATTTTGTAGATTGATTGTTCTAATAAAAACTAAATTAATCAGATTTATTTAAACATTAATCTAACACACAGAAGCATTTATTATTGTATGTTCTTTTTTAGTTTGATAGCAGCACTCTAAGTGCTTGTTCAGAAGAACTGGGGTCCGATGCTGATGCACCGGAAACAAATGAAGAAAGAATAAAGAAATGCTTCAGAATGATGAATGAAGCAGCGGAAACTTTAAAAAAACCTCAGGATGAGGTAGATACTTTCTTAAACTACATGAATGTAGTAATAAGAGATTTAAATAAAGAAAAGCAACGTGCTTTCATGTTAAAGATGCATAATGAAGTGTATTCATTATTTTCAGAAAAATAAAAAATATTTTAAAGTATTCTGTGATTGATTTAATAAAATTTAACTGTACATTTGCTATCAAAACTTATATTGAGTTAATTAATTTGATGATTGCTTACTTTTTGTAATGTTAAAGATTATTTAACAAGAAAAAGTTACACTTTATATGCTTATAAATTTTTTATTCACATTTAACATAATAGATACAAAATCTTAAAATAATAAATAGAAATTTTCTTCTCTTCAAGATAAACCTGTAAAACACAAATAATTGACTTAAGTAAATTTCACAAGACACTATATAAATACAATAGACTACAAGATAAATCTTACTAGTAACTACACACTAACAAAGTGAAGCAAAAATTATGTATATATATAATTTAATTATTCACAAATAGTTAAATTGATTAAAAAGATAATGATTAAATTATTAGTGAATACATTTTTTTAGTTTCACTTCGTGATTTAAGTTAAACTTCCAGTATGAGCTGATTTTATCACAGAAATAATGGATTTATTTGTTTGTCAGAGTTTAAATCAAGTTTTTTATTCAAGATAATTATTATTGTTGCAGATATATCTCAGTTCTAAAAATTAATTTTTTTTTCAATTTGCAAACAAACTTTTAGAATATGCAGCAATTAAATCATAATTCTTATTCAAATTAAGAGAAATATTCCTTATGTATATAAACCTTTCTAATAGATGTTAATTTTATAAAAGTTTTATATTATATATTTCTATTGATTCGTAGCTTCAATGTATTTTTATTTTAAATTTATTGTATCAATTTCTTGTGTAATGCTGCAGAATGTTTAACACTCTTAAAAAGCCTATTAACAAATATTATAATGTAATTTTGATATAAGTTTTAGTGGTATACTGAAATTCAACAATTTGGCGGGAAAATAATACAAATTAATTTTGGCTTTGACAGTGCTTAACATGGTAAAAAAATTCTAATGTGCTGCATCATGTAAAATTTATTATTAATTCTGAAATAAGAAAAAAATCTGAATTTAATGAATAAATTTAAATTAAATAAAAGAATTACACACACATATATATTTTAATCATTCACAAATAGTTAAAATTGTAATAAAAGATAAGCAAACAATATATTCCTTTAAATGTAATTAAACTTGTTAAAAAATTAAATTGTGAGTGAATGCATTTTTGTAGTTTCATTTAGTGATATAAGTTAAACAAAATAAAACATACCTGCTGCTCTATATTGCCATTCAACTCTACCAGCTTCTGTTAAAAAATAATGGGTCAGTTTAGACCGCATTTCTTTGGCAAGACTCGTTGCATTTCTTGAAGAAGAAGGAGGCAGGTTCATGATTTGGGATGGTGATCTGCAAATTGTAAATGAAAATTATTTTTATACCCTAATTTTTAAATGATTCATAAATAAAAAACAGATTCTTACATAACAGTGTCTTGGTCATTGCTTGCATAGGTAGAGGTCCTTGATATCAAATAATTGTGCAGGCTGCAAGTAGCAATGACAAGATTTTTTACTATTGGAGGTTGCAGGTTTATATTGGTTTGAAATAACCGAAACCTTGAAGCCAACACTCCAAAAGCACACTCGACACACCTTCTTGCTCTTGACAGCCTATTAGAAAGATATGCTTTAAAAATTATAAATTAAATTTGTTTTACCTCTGTTTTGAAAGTTTAAAATTTATTTCATTCATGCATTAATCTTGTTGATTTAAAGAAAAATAATGATGGAAATAAAACAATATTATAAAATGTTATCATGATAAGTATCATTAAATAATTCTATGCACATAGAAAATAATCATACAAATTCAGAATATTATTACATACAAAGTTCAATATTACTGTAACAATTTTGATTTGGAAACACTATTATTTATTATAACTTATATATAAAAGTGATACCTGTAGTTAAAAATTGCTTGTGGTGCAGTTAATGACCTATCGGGATATGGTTTCATTAGGTGCTGGGATAGAGGAAACGCAGCATCTGCTACAAAGTATTGCGCAGTAGTAATAGAACTTCCTGGCAAAACTTCATTGCAAGATAGTTGCAGTTTATTTTGATTTAAGAGGTGACTGATACGGCATCTATCCCAAACTCCTCCATCACTGATGCGACCATTTACACCCACATCAATGTATCGGAACACGAGATTTGAATCCACTATAGCCAGTAATACAATGGACTCAGTACCCTTATAATTATGGTAATGAGGTCCAGAATTATTTGGCTTTCTCATCACGATGTGTTTTCCATCTACTGCACCTACACAGTTAGGAAGATCACACCGAGATGAAAATCCATTTGCAATTTCCTTCCAATCATTTTGATTTTCAGGCCATTTAAAAGTGAATTTTAGATTTTTCACGATGGCCGAAGTCACCTCTCGAACAATATTTGAAACTGTTCTCTCTCCCACCCGGAAAACATATGACAGTTCCCGATAGGTCATTCCAGTAGCATAAAATTTCAAAGTTATTGCCAGCCGCTCATCAGGTTTGAAGGCATTCCTCATGACTGTATCATGTTTTTTTATATCCCCTTGATATCAATGAGTGATAGAAGGAACACAAAAGAATTTTCATCCATTCTTAGATAATTCCTAAAAGAAAAGGTAAATGATGAAATCAAAGATTGAGGATGCAACTTAATTTATAATTACACTTAATATTACTTATACTTGAGTGCATAAACTAACTAATAAATTAGTAAGTAACATTTTCACATTAATAATTTTTGGGAATACAGACATTGTGTTTATAAAAAAATATTTAACTAGAGTTCTAACTGTGTAAATTTACATACTTTCAAGCAAATTATATGTTTACATTGAATATAGCTACACAAAGTTTAGATATATTTTTATCTAATAATTGCTTATAAATGAGACAATTATAAAGAGTATAGAAGATTATAATTTATCAAAAATAACTTACCTATAAGAATGGACATCTTCCAGTCGCAATTCTTCGATTAAGGTGTTTCTCGCTCCAAGTTCTTCTCGGCGTTTTATCCACGATCTATCAGGACCTCTACGTTTTTTATTTTTCCCTTTTTTGCTCTCTTCCAAACATTCCTGGGCAATAATATTTGCTGCTGATAATACAATCAGAGCATTGCAAACAATATTTGTAGGAGTTTTAGGCATGATAATATTTTTCGAAATCGAAAATATACACAAGAATTATAAGAATGGAAGTCAAATGTAAATAAACTTTCATTGGTTAATATTTTGAGTGACGTCATTAATCACGTGATTGTTTCGTGTTTGGCTGGTAAACCAGACACCAAAGATCCACAAAACAGACACCGATGAAACACCATCCACAAGCAACGTGGTGCACAGGTTTGCTGCCTGCCTAATGCTCAAATTGTTCCGGTATTAATAGCTGCTAAAGTCGTTACTCTATTGTGGAATGTTTCTACGTTATGTTATTTTGGAACTTTAAAGTAGTTATTGTTATTTTAGAACTTTCGAACTTTAAAGATGCTCTCGTTATGTCGTTACTTTAAAGACGTTATAACTCTATACAGGAACACATTTTAAGCTCTCGCTTGGACCGCTGCTTTGCTTAGTAAGTAACAAAGTGTCTGCTGTTAAGTGTCACTGCTAACAGTGAAAATGATATTCATAATTGTCTTTGAATTTTGAACGTGGTTTCTGGTCGTTTCTTATTCTGAGTTTTCTGTTTAACATTCAATTATTTATTGGATTATTCTTTGGATGTTTAACGGAAATGATGTTCAGATCATAGTAAGTATCACATAAAATAGATTTGTTGTATTTCATCTTCTGTATACCAATCTATAAACGAGAGTGCAAGAAATTTGTCAATGTTTTCATGTAAGTATTGTCTTTTAATGTATGAATTATTCTTCGAACTATATTTTGTTTTTATTTTCTATATTTTTACGAGATTTGTGATCTTAAATAATGAGCATACTTTAAAGAAATTTATAGTAATAGGAATCATAGTAAGTATCACATGAAGAACAAATTTGGTGTGTTTGCCAATCATTAAAAGAATGCAAGAAACTTATTCAATGTTTCTATGTAAGTATAGTCTATGAATGTATGACTTATTTAAATTGCAATTTGTTTTTACTTCCTATATCTTTAAGTGTCGTATGAACTAAAATAAAAACTTATTTTCGCTAAAGAGTAGAGAACTGTACATAGGGTAAAACGCGCCAAGCATGCGATAAAGTGCTCGAAACTAGCTTAATGGTTCGGAATGTGTTTGCATGACTAGACTTTCATTCTATGACGTAAGGTGATCGATCGTATGCCATGTTTGAAATTCGCTTTGTGTGCAACCCTTGTGTTTAATAGGTAATTTTATTTTTTACAATTTAAGAATTTGCTACGAATGTTCACGTTATTGTTATTCGAATTTTTTAAGTTATTTTATTTCGAATTTTCGGAAGATATATCGCTTATAATTTCTTAAATATTGTTTCAAATTTTTGAAAACTATTGTTTGAATTTTTTTAAAGTTATATTATTTAAAGTTTTTATTTGGTAGGTCAATAAAAGATCTGTACTAGGTCAACACCTCTTAGGCGGGCCGCAAACTCGGTAGACAATCCGATTGAGACGCCGTCTTATATTAGACACATGCGATCTCATCCATGTCTTAGTGTGACGTAGCTAAAACGTTGTATCTGACGTCATGGAAATCTTAAACCAATAACAATTTGTTTACATTCCGATTCTATTCACTGTATTCACTGAAGTTTTCACTGTATATTTGTTTTCTCGCGTTTCGATTATTTAATTTCTACGTATAAAATGGATAATATAATAATAGCTGCAACCACTGTTATTATGTGTGCTGCAAATTATTTGCTTCACACAAAAGAAGTCAAAAGTTTACCAAAAACTACAAATAGAAACAAACGGACGAGAGGTCCAGATAGACAATGGATCAAGAGGAGGGAAAAAAAAAGTGTAATGAGAAATTTGGTCCAAGAATTAAGACTGGAAGATATTCATTCGTATCGGTATGTTTTATATCTATATTAAAGTAAACGTATGAAATAAAAATACCTAACAATGTTATAAATAAGAACAATACGTTTTTCTTATTTGAAAGTACATCATTGTTTGTTGTGTGCAAAAGTATTTCATTAAATTATATCTACGCTTGTTTTACTTAAGTAATGTACTAATTGATGTAATCTATACAAGTGTAGATGACAATTTTCAGTGTTATTAAACATACATTTTTTTATATATTTTAGCAATTGGATGAGAATGGATGAGGACTGTTTTAATGACATTCTGGTTCTGATTCAGGATGATATCTTGAAACAGAACACCAGATTGAGGGAAGCGATAAAGCCGGATGAAAGACTTGCCATAACTTTGAAGTTTTACGCCACAGGAATGACATTCAGAGAATTGGCTTATATATTTCGTGTTGGAGAAAGGACAGTTTCATATATTGTGAAACAAGTCACAATAGCACTGATTAGCAGGTTAAGATACACATTACAGTTTCCAAAAAATGAAACTGAATGGCGGGAAATTGCTGCTCAGTACTGGCTGAAATGCAATATTCCTAACTGTATTGGTGCTATTGATGGTAAGCATATTGTTATGCAGAAGCCATTTAACTCTGGATCTCATTACCATAATTATAAAGGTACTGAGTCGATAGTTTTAATGGCAATAGTTGATTCAAATCTCCTTTTTCGTTATGTTGATGTTGGCACCAATGGTCGCATCAGTGATGGAGGAGTTTGAGACAGGTGCAAAATAAATCAATTAATTGAAAAAAAGAGTTGCATATACCTGGAGAAGAGTACTTGCCACAGAGTGGTGTTAAAACTCCTCACTATTTTGTAGCAGATGCAGCTTTTCCCCTTTCTCCACACTTAATGAAACCATTCCCTGAAAAGTCTTTGACAGCACCACAAAGAATTTTCAATTACAGGTATTACATAAATATGTTTCAATTTATTTTCGCAACAGTTGAATTCTAAAGTTAGTATTTTTTAATTTTTATATATTTAGTGTAGGGCAATCATTATTTCTTTCTGTATTGTATTCCTATATTGATGTAATGATACCTTATCATTTTAATTAGCTTTTCATTACTTTTATAAGTATTTGCTTTTAAAATCTCTGTATAAAGTATTCTCCTTAGAAGTTTAATTTTATTGTAGACTTTCTCGGGCAAGGAGATGTGTGGAGTGTGCATTTGGAATTTTATCTGCTCGATTCCGGTTGTTCAAAACAAACATTCATTTACAACCAACAATTGTGAGGAATCTAGCAATGGCAGCTTGCTGCTTACACAACTTTCTGGCGGTAAGATCTCCTGCCTACATTCAGTTGGAACAAGAAATTAATTTGTAAGTTATTAATCAATTTAGTTGTTTTAAACCTATTTGCTTTAGATGATTGTATAAGAATAGCAATTTCATCCATAATTTATCATTTATAAATTATTTCTGGTTCTTATATTATTCTGTTGAGTAACCTATTTTTATATACACATATTCCTCTCTTGAAAAAAAGTGCTTACATAATCTTATAATTCCTTACTATTTCTAGATCTGATATTGGTATTCCTAACCTATAAAGTTTAAGTGGCAGAAACCATTCCATATATGCTAAAGAGGTACGGGAAAAGTTATGTCACTATTTTCTAACGGAGGATGGAAGAATTGATTGGCAGTACAGATCTGCTAGTAAGTTGAATGAACATTTTTATAATTGTTTTAGTCTTAATGTTTTATGATGTAAAACTATTTATTGTCTAATAGTTTTTGATTCATTAATTATAAATTAAATAGAATAATTCAGCTTTATATATTAAAAAATTTATTGATTACTTTCAAAATTTAAAGTTTCTTCAAAAATAATAGTTTGTATGCGCAGCATACATTTCTGGCGATTGATGTTGGGCAGTTTACGTACTGCTGCTGCAGCATGGTTCATAAACTGACCAACATCATCACAGTTTTCATTGGTCATTAACTTCTTTAAAATATCATTTGCATTTGTCAATGCCTGGAAGCACTGCTCTTTTTTATTTCTTGTACTGTCTTCAATTGGCACTTCAACTGGCACTTCAGCTGTTGCTTCTTGAAGACTATCTATCTGTAAATAAATACAATATTATGGCCATGTCTTACATTATGAAAGAATAGTTGAAATATATATCTTATAATATACACAAGAAACAATCTATGCAAACGATTGAAGCTTTAACAATTTAAGTGCATGGATGCCACCTATCTGTTATTTTAGACAAATTTTCATAACTAAAAATTTATAATCTGAAATGTGTGTGTGCTTAGAAGTAATGTTGAATTCTGTAATTTCAGTAGCTATTTATTAAAATTAATTTTTTTAAATTTATGTTTTATAAAAGATTATTTAGAAATTATCTGCCTAAAATCAATATTGCATTCTTGTTCACATTTAAAATGAGATTCACCAAGTTGACTGCTGGATAACGAGAACTTCACAAATATGTGGTTGCTCGGAATCCATTAAAAACTAATTTTTAGAAATTTGAGTGAAAAATTAAACAAACATAATGTTTATCAACCTAAAAATATAGCTTTCATTAACTATCGTGAATGATGACCATTCCTTCTAAATTTGCAAGTCCTATCATTAAATTAATAATTTCAGGATTAAACACTGAAAATATTTTATAATTTTTTCTAGC
This sequence comes from Latrodectus hesperus, assembly GCA_037975125.1. NCBI lineage: Eukaryota > Metazoa > Arthropoda > Arachnida > Araneae > Theridiidae > Latrodectus > Latrodectus hesperus. The sequence continues at coordinate 94,645,123 of CM075859.1, read as the reverse complement.
TTGGTGGGTTTTGAATATTAAAATTTTTTATGCATAAAATAATAATATGGGGGATTTATTTAAAAAATACTTTTATAAATTAGTTATTTTTTTCTTATATTTCTGTTTCAATGTGTAAGTTACGCTGGCACCCATGTTAATGAAAGAAAATTATTTTCTTAATTGTGTAATTATGAGAATAATCTTTTTACCTCTTCATTTAGAGAGCATATGCTCTCATCTGGCTCACTATCTTTTAAAAAGAGCAGTGCTGAATAGTGCCCCCATTTAGATTGATATGTTTGTGCTGCTCCCGAGCCTCAGGGTTTCTTCATAGATTTTCTATTTTCCCTGGCAAATGTGCAGCGTAAATTTCTCCATTTTTTTTAATCATATGATCTGAAAAATATTTTAAAAATAAGTATATTAATAGATTTTTACTACTTGTATGCTCATGTTTAACATAATTTTTTCTTTTTTTTCAGGTTTAGCTTGAATGATGTGTTATCAAGAAATTTGTGTTTCTTTAATTGCTTGTAACTGACACTTTGTATAAAACTGCTTCAAATGAAATAAAAATTTGTTTTATTTATAATGTTGTCTATTTTGATCAAACTATAAAAAATACTTTATTAGCAAATAGATTAGAAATTTTTCAGTTCTCATTATGGCAAAGTATACATCATAAGAATCTACATATGAATAATTTTAGGAAACAAAAAGTATAATTAGGAATAATGACATTAAATTAGTAATGATAAACTTCATATTTCTTTATCGAAAGAATTGGGAATTCCAAAAAAATTTATTTCTATTATTAGTCATTGCAATGTATCAAATTAAATATCAATATGTTTTTAACTAAGATATAAAAATTATATGTTTCATAACTTAATGATTTAATTTTATCACATTATATAATTTAATCCAACATATTTACTTTATGCTTTGAAAATATAAGTACTCAAAATATATTTGTAAGAGGTAAATCATCACTATTGCTACTATTGTAGTGTAAATAAACATGAGGTATTATAGTTGGTTACTTTTTTTACACAAGAAAGAGTTATCCTTGACAAATAAGAAAATGGATTATTGAGAACAAGTTATAGTTGTAATTGTATGAAAAAGTTAAAATTCTTAAACAATGACATAAAATATCATTTTTTGCAAATCCAGTTTAATTTTGAATGTAGGACTTCTCTGTAAGATAGTAATTTGTTGACAAGAATATTTTGATTCAATGATTATATATATACATACATATATATATATATATATATATATATATATATATATATATATATATATATATATATATATATATATATATATATATATATATAGTGTAATACAAGTATGGTAAGTTTTTCATTACTACAAAATAAAGTGCTCTGCTTATTTCCTGATATTTCTGCGTTAGAACATGTTATGTATATTGTCAAAATATTCTTGCATTTATTTGTATATATACACACTAAACTAGATCTGAATATCAGAAAACTGAGTTATTACCTAAAATATTTTCTATAAATAGTTGCTATAATTTATGAGAAAAAATAAACTTTCAAGTTGTGCTTAGTTTTTTTTTTTTTTTTTTTTTTTTTTGGGATACTTGAAAGAAAACCACTTATTTCAAATATTAAATGAGTTTAAGCACCCGTTAAATTAAAATGTGCACTTTAGAGGGAATCTCAAGTCTAAGAAGTATATAGCACATAACAATATTGCATTTATTAAGGAATTGTTTTTATAAAAATATCAGTTGGAATTGTACATATATGCTCAAATTGTTTTAAATTAACAATAAGGGAATATAAATATTTTAGTTAATTGCTGCTATTCTATATATAATATGATTAAATATAGCTTATAAATATATATTAAACTATATGATTTAAAAATAATTATCATTCAGTATTGGTTTTTTATTCTTTAAAAATGATGAGCAAATATAAACATGAAAAAAGAGCAAAGAGAAATTTTCTTGTAGAAATTGTACTCATTAGTCTACATTAAATAGAATATTTTAATTACTTGTAAAATCAATTGAATATTTTGAATTATAAAATATTTAGATGAGAATCATTGAATATATATATATATAGAACATTATATTTAGTAGATAGTATCTATTTAAGAAAAACATTAAATTAATAAACATAGCCACATTCAATATTATACATTTTTAATCAATTAAATTTATTAATATTTAATCATATAAATAAATTTTACATTAATTACATAAATTAAAAATAACAATACTTTCACAAAGGGCTTAAAATTTCTGTACTTGCATACTATTCAACTGGCTATAGATACAATAAAAAAAAGGTTTCAAAGTTGGGACTTATCAAATGTTGCATAGTAATTTTTTTTAAATAGTAAACAGGATATGTTTTCTAAAATTATACAAGTAATAATCATGATAAAGAATTAATATGCTTATTTATAACCATTGCTGACACATTGTATTTCATATTAACTAGTATAGCAAATTATGGACAATCTAAAATAAAATTATATTATCATTATAATAATTATATAAGATATATTAAAAGATTAGAGCAAAACAAATTTTTAAAATACATATAACTGTTTAAATATTATTTCAATCTTTCTTTAACATCAATTTTGATTTCAGCAACGAGTACAAAACTAATTAATAAGATATTTTATTTTGACATAATAATGTATGTTTAAAAAATTGGTAATGGATTATAAAACTGAAAATTATTGAAGATATATGCATAAAATACATTACTACAAATAAAGAGATACTTTTATCATTAATATATATTTAAGGAGAATATGTTTAATTGTATGAGAAATAAGACATTTTATATAGTAGAAAATATAAATTTTACATTACATGTTATAGTCTTTTGAAATGTTTCTGCAAAAATATGGGAAATTTCTTTAATTATTACACCTCTCTTGTGCTTGTCAAAATAAAGTTTATCTTTTGGGTCCCCGAGGCATCGGTTCTCTACATAATTTAAATAAAATTAGTGAACAATTAAGGAAGGAAAACTTTTAATTTAAAAATAACAATATTTAAAAAAAATATTATTACCTCTATAAAGATTTATAATAAGTTCTTCTTCCTCAAATGTAAACCTATAATTAGTTGGACTTTCCATTTTATTTTCCACGCGGTAATAAAAATTTTGCAGCGAAAAACGTATATTGAAATTAGCGGTCTCGCGGAAAGTTGCCAGATATTTCGAACCTGCTCGAAATCTAGAAACGTCTCGCGCTCCACCCCTTTTCTGACGTAACTAAGACCTCAATGACGTCATTTGGTCTAATGGTAATCTCGCGAGTCGTTCTGAGCATCTCGCGAGATACGTCTCATGCGATGATCTACGAATTTGCGGACTGCCTTACAAATGCTCTGTGGTTAACTGTCGTGGTAATTACGACAAAACTCAAAAAATTAGTGTTTTTCGATTTCCTAAAGAAGAAGAAATGCTCAACAAATGGCTTAAAATCATTCCTCAAGAAAACTTGAATGTTACTAAAAATTCCAGGGTAAGATTTTTGCTTATATTAAATATAGTTATAATATAGTAATAATCTTCTAATATTAAATAATAATAATTATTTGTGTATAACTTTAACATGTCGAAGTGTTTTAAAAGTAAAATTAGTTTTAAATAAATGTCATTTATACAAACAAAACAGTTAAAACATGCTTATTTACCATGTAGTAATGTTAGAATTCTCCAGTTTCAATGGTATTTTTAATATGAAAGTCGTATCTTTCGTTAAATTATGAAAATGAATTATATATTTTAAAATAATAATTAAAATTAATATTATTAATCCAGATATCTGAATAATTTGATATCCTTATGGTCTGTTTAACAGCATAAAAATTTTATAATTGTGGTTTTATTTTTTAAATTAACTTAATGTAACATAGTTTTGTGTCAAATGATTAGATAATTCTTTTTTATTTTAAATAGTTAATTACTACATAAGTGAAAATATTCATCTGTCATCAGTTTATAAGAAATAGCTGTGCAAAATTTTTTTAATGCATTAAGTAATATAATTTGTAATAGTAAAATTGTAATATTTTTTTTATTTAATTTCACTTTGAATTATTAATCTGCAACGTGTATTATGTATTTTATATCACTAGAAAAAATGTATGACATTATTCGAGAAAATACATTTTACATCCTTAAACTGTGAATGCACTTAAATAAAAATTTAGTAAACTAATACATTTTATTCATTTTATTGAAATTTAATGATTTTTCAAATTCTTTAAATACAAAATAATTTGTTAAACAACTTTTTATTTTCTAATTAAAATACTGTATTAACTTCTCTTGTAAATGAATGCAATTACAAATTTTGGATATTTTTATCAAAACATTATTTCTTGTTCCATAGATTTGTGAAGCTCATTTCGTGGAAACGGACATTCAAAGGCTTTCGGAGATATATGATGAAAAATCCGGGGAAAAAATTAGTGTTCCTCTACCTCATCCCAAATTAAAAGCCCATGCAGTTCCATCCAAGTTTCCAAATTGCCCTGCTTATCCAAGTTTCCAAATTGCCCTGCTACAGTAAAAAACCATAGAGATGAGCCCGATTTCAAGAAATTCAGGATAGGAAATAAACACATATCTGCTTCTATTCAAGAAAGCCTTAAGACTAAAGAGTTGTATGAAAAAAATTTTATTTCAATTCTTTTTATGAACAGAAGAACTGCTTAGAAAATGTTGTCATCGATTCTAACTGGAATATCATAAAAAATGATAATTTTGTTATGTTTTTATTTGTAACATCTACTTCATGTCCAGTATTAGAAGCTGCTGTCACCATTGACAAATCTTTATCTGTGGTAAGTACAATTAAAAGAGTTAAACTTGACAAATTAGATAATTACATTTTTCCAATGACTACCAACAACATTAATGTTATATTTGATATTTTAAAATCTGTTGAAAAATGTATTGTTGATGATAAAGAAGAAGATAATTTGCTTAATTTACTTGTACATATCATTGATGAATTAAAAAATGTCTATGTGGATAACAAAAATTTACTGGATTTTATCAAGGAACAAATAATATTATTACAAAGTTCTAAGCATCATCGGAGATATTTCCCTGGTTTTTTAATCCTTTGTGCTTTGCTATATTCAATATCACCTCATTCTTATAAATTTTTACGAAATCGTTCTTTTATGTTGCCTCATCCCTCTACATTAAAACGTTTATTTATTAACTATGCAGCAAATCCCTTAAAATAACAAAGTTCTGATAATTTTTTATCTTACATTAATGATAAATATATTCATTTAAATGAAAATGATAAGACAGTAGTTTTAATGATGGATGAAATTTACCTAAAAGCTGCTGTAGAGTTTAAAGGTGGTAATGTAATTGGTTTTGCTGCAAATTCAAATGATGTAGCTACCACTTATGTCTTTATGCTCCAAAGCATTCGATCAATGTACAAAGATGTGGTACATATATATCCTGTTAAGACTATTTCTGGTGATTTGTTGCATGCAATCATATTAAAAATAATAGTTGTACTAGAAAATATAGGCTTTAAAATAATGTGTGTTAGTAGTGATAATAATGCCATTAATAGAAAGGCAATGTCCCGATTTTCAAATCCCCCCAAACTAAAAATTAATTATAATCATCCCGTTGATAATAACAGGCCTTTATTTTATGTTATTGATACTGTACATTTACTTAAAAATATAAGAAATAATTGGCTTAACCAAAAAATTCAGATAAAGCTTTTTATTTTCCGAATTTTTGTAACTCTGTTTCTGAAGAAAAATTAAATACTGCTTCTTTTAATACTCTAAGAAAATTACATGAAATTGAATCTACAAATATAGTCAGGTATTGTCACACACTAACAACAAAATCTTTGTCCTTCAAATTTGGAAAGACAAAATGTGAAATTAGTTTTGCAAGTTTTTAATAGACATTGTTCAGAAGGACTAAAAGTTGCCGGTCCCATTTATGATTTATTAAATTATGAAGGAACGGCAACATTTATCAAACTGATATCAATTTGGTGGGATATTATTAATGTGAGAACATTATATAAGGGAATTGCAAAAAAAAAAAAAAAAAAATGAGTATCAACAGCCACTCACTAATTTACCATCAGATGTTAGATTAATATTTTAGTTATATGTAATAATGATTTAGAAAGCATAAATCATCTGTCCACAATACTAACCTATATAGCTGGGCCGAGCTGGCAGCCGAATGGTTAGCGCTCTTGCCTTCGGTTCAACATTTTGTGGGTTCGAATCCCACCTTGGTCATGGATGTTTGTAGTGGTTCGGAATCCACTTTAAACCGTAGGTCCCGGTCTAATTAGCCCTCGTGTGCAAAATAATGACCGTTGAGTGACAAACAAACCAAACCTATATAGCTGGATATTGCACCCATGCTTGTTTAAAAAAATTAAGTGTGAAACCTGTAACAGTTCCCTCATTAAAGAATATGATGAATTAAGCGATGATAGTGACATTTTAATTCAAAGTATGAATACAGGGGGATTGAAGTTTCCTATGAATTAAACAGTAAAAATTATAAAAATTAACTATTGCGTAATTGTTAAACTATTGTCGCAAGAATTTGAAAAACAGTTTATGCAATGTAAAAATCAGAGGTCTCTTGCATGCAACATAACATTATATAATCTTAGATTATTAGAAATTTATTTTCAGTTTGATTATAATAAACATGATGTGTATAATATTATGAAAATTATTGTGTATGCTTCAACGAATACTTTACTAAAAGATTACTGTAAGAAAGTTAATGATGATCTGATGTAAAAGAAATGTAATAATGCAAAAAAGAGCAGAAAATTAGAAATATTTAAAAAATGATTTTGTGTGCTATGTATTTGAAAAATATTGTATAATTTATTGTTTTCAATAAATATTTTCCCCATATATTTGATTGTTTATTTATTGTGTAAAATATTAGATAAAATTTCATGTTGTTTATATTATCAAAATATTTTTAAGACATGTTAAGGAGATACATAAATTTAAGAAATATTTACCAAAATATGAATTATAAATCTTAATTTTAAACCCTCAAAAATTGGTTGTGACAAAAATATATACTTATCTGATAATGTCTATTCATATATTAAAATTCACATTTTTTAAACATGCTCATTAAATGTTGAACAGCATATCAAATAATAGAAATTTCCATGTACAAATTATTTTAAATTGCTAAAAATAATTATTTTAAAATATTTTTTATGAAATTGAAATTTAGAGAATAAAATTCTTTGGACAAATTAGTATTTTCTTCATTATTAGTAAATTAGTTTTTAAAATTCTAAACAAATGTAGAAATCATTTTCAGAATGTTAAACTTTAAACTATGTAAAAATATTGAAGTATTAACTATACAAAAAATTATATAAATTCATGTGAAATTCTAAAATTGACAGGAATGACAAATGTAAGTTATAATTATAAATTTAATATTTTTAAATTAATTATTTTATGTAAAAAGGATTACATTATAGTACAGTAAGCTCATTTTGAAAATTTCTTAATGTCTTTTGTATAGTAAATTCATTTTTCATTCATAAAAAAATTCTCCCTTCTTCACTGTGTTTTTAATTAAAACGAAGTGAAAATCTTTTTAAGACCAAATGTTTTTCCCATCTAAGGGAATAAAAACTCAAAGAAGAAGGAGTAAAGAAATTTCGGGTCGGCCTCCAGAGCACGACTCATTCTTTCACTGCAACGGCTTTCTACTCTAGGAGGTGTTGACTAGGTTCTAATCATGTGCCTGTTCATTTCGATTCATACATCGCAGAGTATGTATGGCAGAGGACCCTAAAGAAAACACTAGATTTCTTCGAAGCAACCGTTCTTTCTAAGCTGGGTGAATTATTTTATTTTTCAACGAAATTTCATTCAGAAGGATTATTAGTCACACTGGTTTTAATAAAAACTTATATTTACATAAGTAAACACATCTTTAAGTAAGCTTTATTGTATTTTTCAGGTTAGTGTTAGATCGTGCCGTACTGAAATTTTTTGAAGGTGGGCGTCACACGCCCGGTTAGTTAAAATTCGAGTTTTACATAAAAAAGTGCAGTTTGTTAACTTTAAAAGTTTAGCTTTATTGCCCGGGGTTGTCACTGTAGTAGGTAGCATTACACTGAAGTTTTTTTTAAAGGTAAGTGTCACTGATCGTTATATTAAAACTCTAGTTTTAATAAAATTGTTTCGAGTTATTTGGATTTTAAAACTTCTGTAGCACGTAATTATAATGAAATACTGGAAATTTAGATATTAGGAATTCGAAGTAGCTCGCGATTCCAAAGAAGTTTGAATGCGATCGGTATTTAGTAAGCGGATATTGGTCTTAGTGACGTAATTTAGGTTGGCGAAATAAATGTGCAACGTTTGGCGTGGAAATTGGAAATCGCGCCAGCCCTGTACAGTTCCGTCGTCTTTTACCAGTTAGATGTTTAAAGACCTAAATGCACTAACCCATTACCATCGAAGGCACCTGATCTTCAATTAAGATATCTGTTCAGGGTATGACTCGTGTCGGGTCAATTTGATTAGCACCTTGTGGAGTAAGTATGGAGTTGTAACCATTGCTATAACATCATGGGAGAATTTTCATAGGTACCTATTACTCTTCAAGAAGTAATAATTAAATATTTTTAATTCATTTATTTAATTAATTTTGAGAATATTTTATGTAATATAAAGCATTGTCTAAAAACATTTGAAATTTATGTATTAGACGGAGAATTATTATGTTTGTTAATTAGAAACTTTAGTTTTGATAAAAATTTATGTTACTTTATTCAGCTATTAATAATATTTAATAGGTACTTTGCAATTATTTTATATATTTTGTCTTAGTTTTATCATTTTTTAAATTCTTGTCTTTATATTAATAAAAAAAAGTTTTGTTATACTGATATTCTTATTTGTGTAAATCGTACATATAATTTAGAATTGAGCATTTTTGATTGTGAATAATTTTAAAGGGAATCTCGTACATTTTTTAAAATTTAAAATACTAAATTACTTTTTTTGCTTATTGTATTGATTTTTTAATAATACAAAACAATTTATGTATATCAAAAAGAATGATTACATTTAAAATAAATCATATGTTCATCTTGCTAGAAATCTTTTAAACATGAATATTTAACAATGTTATAATATATACTTCAAAATTTGAAGAGATGCAAGAACTTAAAGATATTTTACAACTTCAAGTTTTAAATTATTATTATAGTTAATGTATGCAGACCTATGTATAACAATATTGCATCTCAAAAAATTCCAGAATTAGGGTAATGCAATGTAAATTCATTTTAAAATATATCTTAAAGCCGCCCAACTTGTCTAGTGGTCAGCGTCCCTGACTGCTTATAGTGAGGTCCAGCGTTCGAATCCCGATTCGGGTATGGCTGCACTTTATCTATCCCGTCTTTGTCCTTCCCTTGTGTGAATGGGTTGTAAATGATTGCCTACCCTATAAACGGGTACCTATACATTTGTGTAATGAGGAAGTCGGGACTCCACACCAATATGTCGTTCAGTTGGAATAGTGGAGTAGCGCACCCCATAATGCTAGCCTAGCTGGCACACAACATTACATCTTACAAAATTGATTTAAAAATCAATTCGCATGTTTCCATAATTTTGCATGGTTGTAAATTTCATGCCCAACATTTTCCATTTTAAACTTATTACTTTAGTTGCTTGTAATTCATGCAAATTTTGTTATTTACCAATGACATAAATTAGGAAATTTTCAGTCGTAATGTAAGCAGGATATTGTTTAAATGTTTATTGGATGTATAGTGTCAGTTTATTTACCTGTAATTTATAGAATTTTATTTTTATCATAAATTCTGTATTTAAGAATTAAAATCCTGATTTCAATACAATTTCACAAATTCTTTGAAGTTTATTTTATGCAAATGTACTGAGTAAATAGCAAATAACAACATAGATTGCTTTGGTTCATATCTCGTAAAATTATTCACCAAAACCTGAATTCAACACTTCTATTGCTCTTAATGTACAACTACGTTTAAAAGTGAAAAATATTTTGCTAGTTAAAATATACAATTTCATAGCTTTTCTTTTAAATTTGCACTTTTGATGTGTTAAAAAAAATAAGATTTTAATTATATAACAAATCAAATACTGTGATTCACTTTTTTCTGTATTGAATAAAACATTTTAAAGCGTTTCCAAATTATTAAAAAAATAGCTTTCAGATAATATTTTTTACCGCAAATGTTTTTTGTCTGGGCCTTACCAGACGTGGGACCTTCAAAATCTCTTTGTGGTGTATCAAAATAAGGATTTTTAAGTTAATTATTTATTAGGTTTGAACAAAAACACACATACAATGACATAACTATACACTCAAATTTAGAAATAATCACATAGTACAAAATTAAAATTTGTGGGCTGTTTAACCACCGAGACAGTCATCCATCATTTTCGAAGTCCACTCTCAGATTTTCCTATTCATCGTTTTGAAATTTTCTCGAGAAAAAGAAATTGGGATTTTTTACATTTCTATGGGTTCTTCAGAATGAATGGGCTCAAGGACCTGATCTAGCTCTGCTGATCAATGGGATGAGAAACAACAAAACTTTTTGGTTCTTCAGAAAAATATTTACTCCTCTATGCCAACTAGCTGAAAAGAAAGTTTCAATTTATAAGGGAAGTTAGTCATATATCTCAAATTTCCCCTTGTATTAAAATTTAATGCTTTGTATTTGGCGACCAACAAATTGCGCTTGATGTGATTTGCATCTCTTTCGAGAGAGGTTGCCGTTTTTTAGAATAGTATCGGCGGAGTGAGGTTTGCGATGGGTCGCTAAGTTCTGGTAAGAGCGGAAAGCTCTGCGAGTTATGTATTTTGTTTTTGCTATTAAATGTTTGTAAATAAATGTGTTGTCCAGAAAATGGTGATCATTAAATTTCTCGCCGAGCTGGCAGCCGAATGGTTAGCGCTCTTGCCTTCGGTTCAACAGTTCGTGGGTTCGAATCCCACCTTGGGCATGGATGTTTGTAGTGGTTCGGAATCCACTTTAAGCCGTAAGTCCCGGTCTAATTAGCCCTCGTGTGCAAAAAATGACCGTTGAGCGACAAACAAACAAACAAACATTAAATTTCTCGGCCATTCTACACATCACATGCCTATTCCTATGTGGATTCATTTTATTCTAGAAGCATTTTATTCTTATTTACACTAAAATTTTTTAAGATTTAAATTTCAACCCTTGCACTATTTATAAATTTCCAATGTAGATTATATGTATACAAACACACGAAGTTAACTGTAGTATATTCAAAATATACAGTTTATAGAATGTCAGATTTTATAATTTAAACTTTTCTCTAATATATTACCTATACTTTCAAGAGTTACAAATCTAAATGCTGTATTGATTTGTGATTTCCAGTTTTTAAAATGATGTCCAATTCAATACACTTTTTGGATTGAATGTATATGTTGTGTAAGCAATAAAACATTTTTGATATAGTATAAATAAGTTTGTTATAAAATTCCAAAATTTAAGTGAAACAGTTGTGTGAGCTATAATCAATGAAAAATTTTATTTAACTTAAAAAATATTGCACATCAAGAAGTTTACTATAAAACAATTTTTAAATCAAGACATAGACATTAAAATAAAAACTTTGAAAAGATGTGAATTATATTGCTACAATTGAACATAACCTTATTAACATGATAGTTTGCTGTGTCACTTATATAGCTTGTACAAGAGAATCAATGGTCACCTCTTTTTGCTTATTCATACAGTTAATATATAATACTCTTATTACAGTATTAAAAATACAGAGCACTCAATGTACAAAAAAATGTAGTATGCTTTCAGATAGATTAGTGTTGAGAATATTAAAATACACCAATGAAAATAAACTTTTTAAAATATTTTTAAGCAATTGAAACACTGAAAGTATGTATTTTTCTGTACCTCAAACATTGATTAATATTGATTAAAAATGTATCAATAACCACAGTTTTTGAATGTTATGGGTTTAAAAATTGATATTTTTACCAATCTGCGAACATTTAAATGAATCAAATATAAATCTTCAAGGCACGGATAAAAAATTATCCTCATAATGGATCTCATTCGCATTTTTGACACTAAATGGCATGCTTTCAGGAATCGTCGTTATTAGAAAAAATCTAAATATTTCCCAAACTTGAAAAAAATAGCAAAGATTTAGGCATGCACCCAAAAAAATCCAGACTAAGAAAAAGTTTTTGAAGAATTTATTTAAGTAATTGACTCTTCAATCAAGGAATTTTGAGCGGGATTATCTCAGTTTAAAGAATTATTGGAAACATTCAAAGTTTATTATGTACCCTAATGTGGTTGGATTTGATAAATTTAACGTGCCCAATTCGATTGGTTGGAAATTGAAGAATTGTAGCTGATTGATTTTCAGTTTAGTACAATATGGATTCCAACATTTTTTTAACAAAGAAAAAGCTGGAATTGAAAAAAGCAGAAAGATTAAAAGCAATATAAGTAAAAATGCCTGTAACGAAATTTTGGCAACATGAAAGTTGATTCAAGACGCATTTAACTGTTTGAAGAAGGTGACTCATGTTATTTTAACCATATTTTTATCTACTTAAGCCGGCCAGGCATTATTTTCAGAGGTGAATAATATTAAAAACTGGATTAGAAACCGTTTGGCCGATGAATCCAGTTCACATGTATTCTCTCTCTCTGATAAAAGTAACATCTTACAAACCTAAAATAAGATATTTGTTATCTAATCTACTACGACGAAGGCCACACTAGTGTTTCTTAATTAGAATTGCACATACAACTGTGTGTATTTCTTATTACTAAATAAATAATATTAAATTGTTAATATTTGGTTTTTTGCCTATAATATAATCACACTAAGTCAAAATTATTTCATGGTACATTTATGGTATCATTAAACATTTATTTAACAAAATTTCACGTCGATTCATAAAGATTCAAGCTTAGCCTTGAACTAGACTTTTGAAAACTATATTTTCTCAATTTTTTCACATAAATTTAAAAAATTGTAATAATCTATTGGTAATGAATTTTTCCACTCGCAAACAGAAATTACGCGAGTCTGTTGATAGTACAGTTGATCTAAACAATGGCCTTGTAAATATTAATTATTATTATTAGAAAAAATTATTATAAATTATTATTTTATTATAATATAAATAGTATACTAATATGTATATATATATATATATATATATATATATATATATATATATATATATATATATATTATATAAATTAAAAAAATTATTATAAAAAACAAAATAATGTGATCTACTTCAAGTTGAAATAATTTTGAATCAACACAAGGGAAGAAAATGTACTTAAAGTGGCATTATCCTATCTAAATTTCTGCGCACACAAATGAAAGTTAAATTAAACAGTGTCATTATTTATGCAGCGAACATCTACAGCCTTACACTTACTTAGCGATTAGGCTGTCCCCCTGTGGTGTCGGAACAGTATCATTAGGACATTCCGTGGTCAAATGGTGAGACAAACGCTCTTCTAAGCATAAGCTTATAGATTCGATCAAAACCGTTGTTGAACAACATGAGATGTATGCCGCACTTCGGCCTTTTTCTTTCACTTGTTAGTTTTCCGGGTTTCTCCTATGCGATACCTGCCTTCGGTTCAACAGTTCGTGGGTTCGAATCCCACCTTGGGCATGGATGTTTGTAGTGGTTCGGAATCCACTTTAAGCCGTAAGTCCCGGTCTAATTAGCCCTCGTGTGCAAAAAATGACCGTTGAGGACAAACAAACAAACCAACCAACCTATGCGATACCTGAATACTAGCCACTATCTTTGAAGAATCTTCCCGGAAGGCAATTTACGTTTTTATAATAAGATGTCTTTCAACGATCTTTGTTAAATTACCAACTACAAGGTGTCAAAAGCAATATTTCAACTGAAGAAGTTGAGATGGATATTACTTTTCTACTTAATGCATGCTAATTTGTTGATATGGATGATTTAATGTTTTCCTGTGTCGCAAGGAAACCCTATTTTCCTTGCGACATAGGAAAATATGGCGCACTATCTATAAAAACACCTCTCGGAAAGCAATTATGCGGTGGATTTTAAAATACCTTAGAACAGCCTTAGGCGGTTTGGCAGTTCACAAAGTGGTGTTAAAGCAGCATATATTGGTCTGATGTATTTAGTGGCATGACAGCAATCCCCGTCATTGTTGAGCCAGAGACAAATACTTGTCCAGTTACGAAAACGCCTATTCACAAGGGGACTTGAACTGAGTATCTATATTCTACCTGTTAGCGGTCTGTCCGAAACCTCCGCCGAGCTGGCAGCCGAATGGTTAGCGCTCTTGCCTTCAGTTCAACAGTTTGTGGGTTCGAATCCCACCTTGGGCATGGATGTTTGTAGTGGTTCGGAATCCACTTTAAACCGTAAGTCCCGGTCTAATTAGCCCTCGTGTGCAAAAAATGACCGTTGAGCGACAAACAAAGAAAAAAAAAAGTCCGAAACCTCCGATTTGGAGTAATGATAACACATTTTAAGACTGAAACATTTGCTCTTTTACACAGGCAACTATTTAATCAATAGTTATAGAGAATTAGTATTAAGAATAGAATCTTAATAAGCTTTCAAGAACACTAATACTTAACAAGAATTTAATTATTTTAATTATTATTTTGTGTCTCCTTCTGAATGTATGTATTTAGTTATGACTCGTTTATATTTATGTTAATTTTACTGGAATTACATAAATTTCTCTGTATCTCAATATGCCTCCAATTTGCACATATTTTGTCCTTATGACAAATGTTCAGATGGTGTCAGAAAGATGTAACCCATTAAATCTATGGTCCGGGTTCTCTCTGCTCAGCTGTCTGTCTGAATGCATATCTGTCAGGAAAAAAACAACTTTTGACAGCATTTAATGTTTAAATTCTGTTTATTTGAATAATTTATGATTTTTGTTCATAATATGAAATTTATTTAAGAAATAATTAAGAAAATAATTTATTTTCAAACTGTTTATTGACAAAAATTAAAACATGAAAGTTTTCAAAAGCTACATTTTTTTAGTTTCTGTGTCGTCTTATACATGCACCAATTAAATCTTATTTTTATTACTAGGGACAGCATATATTTCAGCACCAGTTCCCATAATTGATTTTAGGAGAAGAGAGTTTGGATGAAACGCCCAGCTTAAAAGAGGATTAGGGGATTCACTCAAATATTGTATGAAAATCTGTACTGCGTAAATCTCGATGGGTCTCAAATCTTTTACTACTTCAGTTAAAGCATATGAAGATCTAAATGGTTTGTCGGAAGAAGTGAAAAGTTCGGAATGTTTGTTAAAAAATTTTACTACTTCGTCAGTGAGAACTCCCGTGAAATGTGATGAAGCATCTTTAAATTTTTCAATACTGTCCATAAGTAGTTCGAGATTATCACCAATTCTGTGTAAAAGTTTAGTACCGTGCATTCGAGCTATTTTGTGTACAAAAGGTAAGATTTCTTTAGCCTTCTTTCTGGCATCTTGATAAAGTTTTTCTGAAATATTAACACGTGTATCAGGAGGACTGTCCCAAGACTGCTGCTTTAACATTTCTGAAAATATTGGAGCATAACCTGCTTTTAAAGTCCACACAATATTCTTAAAGTACCATCTTGTTTCAGCGTCTCCAACCATTTCAAACAATGTTGGTAAGAAAACTTTAGTTGTTAGTGTTTCTTCTTGAAAAGTGAAAAAATGTCTTATAGAAGATAGGACTTTTGTAAAAACAGGCTCCATAAAATCTCGCATAATCGTGGAAGCTTGGCGTTTTCCTCTTTTCAAGACGTTTTCAGACACTTGGCTTTCTTGACATTTGACAATCGAATTATCCAGGCATTTATTTGTAAGGATATCATAAGCATGACCAGGTGGGCATTCTAATTCAATTATTTCTCCATCTTCACATAAATAATATACCTATAAGAGAAAACATTTTTGTGTTATATTATATTTAAAATGATATATTTTTAATGGAATAATTTTTTCTAACAATTTTACTTAAAATTAGAGTAAAATTAAGTTTAAAACCTAAATTATTGAATCAGATTTCCAAGAAACAATATGACATAGCTTTAGTTAATTAAATGTAATATGCATAATATTTGGTATTTCACAGTAAATAACTAATTAGTGCCAATAATCAAGACAATGATCTACAAAGCTGAATTTAATCAGCTGTTTTTGAAATATTTATTAATATTAAAAGTGTAAAATGATCATCGCTTAAAGTTGACTTTAATTAGACTGGTCTTTAATAAGACTTACATAAAATTAAGTTTGATTCTATGAAATATATGATATATTTTCATGTTTTCCATATTCATTATCGAGAAAATAAATTCGAAAATGAAGAACTAATAATAAGCAATAACAAGAAATTTAAGAAAACATCAAAAAACGAATTTGAGTTTAATGTTTATCATTATGAGAGAAAGAAAAAATTTAAAATTAAGTAACAAATGTATTTCTAATAGATTTCAGTAAATATGGTGGATAAAATTAAGATAACAGAGCTTGGAATTCTGAATTTATTACAGTTTTTTAACTTACAATCAATGCTAAAATTTCTTATGATCTAACTGGTGTCAATTTTAACTGTACAACATTAGTCATTATTCATAATTTTGAACTAAGTACGCTACACTTATTTTAGAATAATCAATATTCAAAATATTCTAACCCAATTTAATAAATATTTCTAGTTCTTCATAACTACAGAAAAGTATATCAAATGGGTTCAAAAGCTGTTGCGCTTTTAAAAAGAATGCAATAATACTCGATTCCAGTAAAATATTGCTCTTGTATACCAATCACATTTCGGCGTATTATTAAATTCTACATAATTTAAAATTCTTTGTTCAAGATGTTTATTGTGTTTCATGGTACACAGATGACTCTCACATTTATTTATATAGTTACTCCAATGAGCTGAAATTGTTTTGTAAAAATATAAAACTGTAACATGATAGCAATTTTTAAGCCATAAATGTTTGTGATCAACGCACTATTTTCGTTTTTTTTTTTTTTTTTTGAAAGAAAATACTTGAGAGCTTTATTAATAGCTAACAGTGCATTTTGAAAGAACATTAACTTATAAATTGCTTATTTATATATTTGTTTGCAAAAACAATTTTGAATTAAAATTTCAAAACTTACAGTTATGTATAAAAATAAGGATCATTGTTCCCCCCGTCTTTATTGAAACTCATTTATACGCAAACGAGTTGCTTATTGATTTATAAAATTGCCTATTTTGTATATAAAATTTTTTAAGTCATTTATGATATCACCAAAAATTCCTCCAAAAGATTATTCGATCTAATTTCCTCCTCTGTTGTGTTATGAAGCTTGGAAAGAAGATATACATTATATCTGATGTACCTCTTAAACTTTTATAAAACTGTTGTTTGTTGAAAATTTTAGAAATGGAATAGTTTAAAATAAAAAGAAATTTCACTTTTTTTTAAACCATTTTTTAAAGCTATTTTTTATTAAAAAGAACTTTTTAATATATCACATAATCTGTTTTTATAGGAAAATAATCATGAATTTATATTATATTTTAAACAGAAAATACTTAAAAACCTTTTGGCAATACTTATTTTAAGCTACGTTATTTACTTTATGTGTAAAAGTTTTATGACTGATATTTGAAAAATATACTTCATGTACGCCTTAAGAATAGATAATATAAATTATCTTACTCTTCTAGAAATGGACAAATATTTTATAGTTAAATTCTTGCCATTTTTAATTCACTTTTTACTACAGATAAGAATGTATTTAATATAAATAGGAATATTATATAAATATAATATGAAAAAAGAGCCATAAAATTAACTACATAATCATTTGACACAAAATTAAGGTCTCTATTTTTAACTAGTAAAAACTTCAAATATGTTTTCTTGAAGGAATTTTAGCTAGATTTTATTCAGTTTAATAAAATGTAGCATTTATTATTAGATAAAATAATGTAGCCTATTATTTTAGAACTATATTCAAAATAAAATATTTTTGTTATTTAATTAGTTTGTAAATTTTTCTAAATAATAAATAATAAAAGCCTTAAACTACTTCGCGAATTATTTAAAATTTCATAGTAATTCAATAAAACGTTGTTAAAATTTATATGGTAAGAATATTACGTTTTGCTTATAAGTAATATTAATCTGCAGTCTCTATTGAAGCTTATAAAAATTACAAAAGTCAATGTCAGGTTTATTATTTTAAAAACAAATAAGGCATCTTATATTTATTAAATAAACTTAAAGATTGCTGTATTTAAAGACAAATGTGCTATAATTTATGGATCATCATATCCTTTTATGTATATAATAAATATCACGCACATACAAATATTAATAAAATTTGAGTAATTATGAATCATCCTTTATAATTAAACTTATTATAATAATGCAATATGCTATTATATTTTCATTTGAAAATCATTAAAAAGAAAGATACACCTGGAAAACTTTCTTTAATGAGGTTTGTTAAATACATTTGAGTATATTACTTATTAACTATTAACCGTAAATTATTTTATTAAATCCCAAAAATTACATAAAACACGTTTTACATATTTGTATTTATACTAAAAAATTTATAAAACTGCTTATGACATTAATTATAACAATGTGATAATTATCAGCAAAGATGATATGCATAAACAGTGGTAAATGAATTTGTTGAAAAATTTCACCATTTTTATTTATTTATTTTGAAAAGCGACTACTATTTATTAATTCCCAGAAATCATGAATTTCAGTCGATAGAGGGATAATCTGCAAGAGGTTTTCTCAGTCATTGATATTTGTGAAAGCGTACGTAAAATGTAAAAAAACAAATTTTATTAATATTCCATGTATTTAAATTATTTTCACATACTTTATTCAATTAACTAACTTTTTTTCGTAATTATATCATAAATTTTGAATTAAATATTTAGATATCCATATTATCAAAAGTTTTAAATTAACTTGAGAAGAAATTTCGAATAAATAGTAAAAATCAAAAACAAAATTTAAACAATTATAATTATTGATAAACTTAAGAGGTACTATTCGTAATTGTTAAATTTAAACTAATTCATTTTAGGAGTCTTTTTGCTTACATAGATGATTTCAACAAAAGTTCAAAACTTTTACTCAAAAATCCATTGCAATGAAGCCTATCATAATTCATTACTTTCTATTTTAAAAATTTTTTGTTGAAATTTTTTTATTCTTTTCAAGTTGTTTTAATTTAAAAATTAGCAAACTGATATACTGAATGTTATAATGAAGCAAATGGCTTCAATTTCTGTCACATTGTTTCTACAATGTTTACAAGATATTATTTTCTACTAATACTAAATTTATAACATTAATTCTTTTATTCTGAATTTAATATACTTAAGAATATGTCGTGAAAAGTATTTAAATTGAGAAATATCTTTAATTAGTATTTAATATAATAGTAATTATAAACTGTAAAATAGTCTGATTCAGTAATGGTATATTGTCAAACGGAACAAATAAGAATATTTCATCAAATTCATTTAGAAAATGCTGCTTCTAAATTTTCATTTTAAGAATTCTAACAAAATTAAACACACATTTATTTTATCAATACACTGAATATTATAAATGAAATTAAACTTAATTAGTAATAATGTAATACAAGCTCTTAAAATATCAAAGCAAAAATGACTATTGTACCTGACATCCAAATTTTTCATCGCTGAAGAAAAACTTGTCTCCCAAATGGCAGGCATTTGCATTGAAAACCAAAGCTGCCAAAACGAAAATGATGCACCAGTTGCCCATTATTCCCAGTCTGAAATATATCATAAGGTTGACTTGAAATCTTAGTTTGCATTAAATAATTAACTCGCAATTCAAACTTGGTGAGTGATAAAAACAATATTTGATAAATAAAAAAGCAATAGTAATATATGTTTTGGGTAGCGATTAAAATCTAACTATTAAAAAGCAAAGAAAGAGGTTTTGTGACTAATCTTATTTCCAGTATAAAGTAAAATGTAAGTAATATATATCTAATCAAAAATCAAAATTTTGACTTCCGAATATTTGCTTATTGATGATGATAATGATAAACTATTCATTGCTGAACTGAAAATAATCTTAATGATCTTATTTGCTCCTGATAGCTACATAAAGAAAGCTTTATTTAATTTTTGAATCAAAAATTTATATATTTGGCAAAATCTAACATTTATATTTTTTATAATAATGTTAATATTAAATTTATATATATAATTTAATTAAATTTTGAAATAAAAAAACGAACTTATTTGGCAATGATATTTAAAATTTAATTTACATGAACTTTAAATAAAGAAATATGTTAATACATAACACACACACATATATATATATATATATATATATATATATATATATATATATATATATATATATATATATATATATATATATATATATATATATATATACATATAGATAAGGGCTTACAAAGTATGAAGTTATAATAATACAATTACTATACAGGATTTTCATTATAAAATTTTTCAGAAATTTTTAGAGGAAATACTAAAAAAAAATTAAACATAAAATTGTGAAATAAAGAAATAATATACTATATAGAACAATAAAGTATGAGTAGCACTCCTTAAAATCTAATTAAAATGATAAATTGTAAATTCTACTTACATAAATGTCCAGAATAACCAAAGCAGGAGCTATTCGATCCTTTTAAATATTTTGGATAGGGACTTGGTATTTATGGTTTTTCAAAGTTTAGATAGCATTTTAGATAACCAATCACTCGTACCCTTTAAAGCTGGAAAGGTTATCAGCAGTAGAAGGATCCAGAGATAGATCTCCCCTCATGAGATAGTTATGTCAATGATTCATCTAGAATAGGATAGATTGTTTATTGTGTTAAGAAATACGTGAGAATTTTTTTTATCTAAATTAAGGAACTAATTGTTGATTAAATACTTCATTTTAAGTTTTTACAATTCCTCTGCATTTTAATAAATGAAGTGTGACAGAAGCTTAATATTATATTAGTACTGTCTTTCTGTTATTACATTTCGTCATTAGTTAAATTTATTCCAACTTAAAATTTAGTACACTTAGTGCCTTAAAATAACGGTTTAAATAGTTCAAATTAGGGATTCTCCTAACCTTTTTAGCTGGAGGACCCCTTTTTTAGGCAAGAATTCATGGCGGACGCCTGTCAGTCAAGCGCACAGTAACTAGTGAAATTCAGGTTGAAGCCCATCAAAATTAAAAACTTCATAATGCAAGTGCCATTTTTTTTTCAATAACCCCATGGTGAATCAAGAGTCTTTGATTTAATGATGAATAGAGAAACAAAAAAAAAAACTTTAAACTAACTACGTTTCCTTAAGTCTGAATTCCCACACTCTATTCAGATACTTTTACTGTTGGTTTTACTCACATCTTTCAACACACAAAGCAGGTCATATTTCTAAATGAGTGGAGGGGAATGTATTGCAAAGAAAGGCAACATTCGTTGGATAGCATTTTAATTTTCAGAACAAAAACATCAGTACAAACAGAATTCAATTAATTATTAATTTATAGAAAATACAAACAAATACCTACAAAAGTTATAGTCCAAGAACATTTACTGCTCGTCGACAAAACGCAATGCGTTCTTTACTAGAGATGAGTCTGTAGGAATAGTTATCAATTTAATTAATTATTGTTTAGATGATTGAAATAATTTTAATTCATTTGTGTATAAAAACTGTGCACCACTAACTTCTAAATTGTCTTTCGCTATTAGCTGATGTTTTCTCAAAATTAAACATTTCTCTATTTTGAACAGTTTTCTAAAATGTTGTTTGAAGTCCGTTTTTGTAATCTTTTTTAATTATTATTTCCAAACATTTTCTCACGTATCGCATTATACTTTGGATTTTTATTGCTTATATTCATACTTACACGAAATATATCTTGTATTGTTTCCTTTTTTATGTGTTTCAAAATTATATGATTTTTCAAAGAATTATACTAATGTCATGAAAAAATTATCTTTTATTTTTTAATTCCAAAATATAAATGATGCATCTAGAATCATCTATACATGTATCTATTCGAATAAGCTACCTATTTAAGCAATTGGCTTAAAGTTAATCGTTATTAAGATACAAAAGTATAAATTATTCATTCAGTTTCATTTTCTTTTCATTTTGTAAGGCATTTCTTAAAGTTATACTTTAGTTCGAAAAGTTTCATATGTATGTATTCCTAATAAATATGATTAACGAAAACTTTAAATTTTTATATAAAATTGAAATTCACTTTAAATTTCTAATTTTTAATTTTTTGCTTAGTTCCATAAGAGAAATACCTTTTTTAGGTCTTATGTCTTTCATGCATATGCCTCTAAGAGCTTATTCCAACTTAATCATAAATCTTTATACGTTTTGAAATATTTACTTTAGTAAAATTTAAAATAATGCCTTTTTTAACTGATGTAAATTCAAATTCTGGGGAAAGTATTGGGATGAATATAGATGCAGTTACTTGTTTCATTTTAATTCAGCTTTTTTATTTTTTAAAAATTATTTTGGCTGTTATTTTAACTGTGATAATTTAATGTTTACAAACGTGGAAGTTCATTTCTACACTTTAATATCATCCTTTGAATACTTTTGTTTAATTATCTTAACTGTAATAATGTAAAGCTCTTCAATGTAAATTGTGTGGCATGAAAGTAGTATAAGGATTGCCATCTCAGATGTGACTTAGTCACCTGACCATGGTTCATAATTTCGAAACGCTTGGTGATTCCAAACTCATTAACTTAAAGGTAGGGTCCGGGACTTCTACTTAAAATTTAAATTAAAACAAGGAATCATCTATTTAATGCAATTTCAAGTAATATTTAATGCAAAAATGTTTTACAAAATTAAACAATCAATTAAAGAAATTAAAAAATTTTTACAAAGTTAAATTCCAAGAATCATTAATCAACGAATTATTTATCAGCATATTTTGCTTGATTCGTTTGTCTCTTTGCTGTCACCTATTGTACATGAGGGCTAATTCATAAATACGTAATCGTAAGCGTTTTCAGTTCAAAATGAACTCTGAAGTATTACAAACATGCATCCACGCTCCAAAAATTGAATCGATGAACTACTAAATTGGATGGCAGAACGCCCTATCATCAGACGTGTTATAAGGGTTAGGGTTTCGACCTAAATACATGTTTTCACACACAATTAACATTAAAAGATATTTCTAGTTTTAATTTTGATCAGTTCCTTCTCTTCAAAAGGCGTTATGTTTCCATAAAAAATTGAATGAAATGAAATGAATGCAGTTTTACTAACTTTTAAATTGATTGTAAATATTTTCTTTCAACAGTTAAAATTATTTATTTTTGAAAGATAAGCATTTTTTTTTACTGTTCGGGTCATTTTTAACGAGATTATTATTTGATGAAAACATGAGAAATAGATAAAACACATTTTAAGAGTTACTATAACAGAAAAAAATTATAAAATTTTCTCAATTAAAAAAGTAAATTTCATTATGTTGCTGATCAATAAATGTTTTATTTATGACTTCATGGGCAATGAATTCATAAATTTGTTATACATTTAAGTTTACTTGGCTGACAAAGTTTGATATAAGAAGCTATTTGAACACATATGAGAAGTGTTTTTTCATTTATTTTCGGTAATTGTTTATGTAAAATTGGGGTTATGGATCAAAATGTAAGGTATTCATATGCAGAATCAAATTGGAAATTAAAAAATGTTTTTAGCAATTTTTATCGATAATCTTTGAATGATTTAAAATTCCCTTAAATATTTGAATATTTTTGTAAGATTTGACATTAGAAAAATTCCAAATGTAAAGCAAAGTAAAAACAGGCTGTATGATAAAAAATCAGGCTGATAAGCAGAATTATCAGACCTTTCTCCGTGCCTTTGAATTACCCTTCCTGCTTCTTGACTGAGGAGTAACGGTAGTTATCATGTCATGCGATGACTTACTTACTTTTGAATGGTCACGTATGCTTGGACAGTTTCTAGACTTTATTCCAACTTTACTGAATAATTTTCAATACTAATATGGCATGGAAATTAAAAATTAAATTAGAATTTACAGCATGTAAAGTTACATTAATATTGATAGTGTCAAAGTATAACTCTCTTTTACCTTTTATAATTAATGCATATTCTCAAAAATTTTATTTTATGTAGAAATTATAGTTTTATATAAGATTTCCATAGTTGAACACACTACAAAAAGAGCATGCTTTTTTTCGACTTCATTTTTTTCATTCTTCAAAGTATAGTGTAGAATTACACGAAAAAGTGCAATTGAAAAAATGTAATTTGCCCGTTCTAATGAGTAACTATGCCATAGGGGTCTAAAGTTTTTAAAAATATCAGGAATGTGCTATCTGAATCTTACATAATAATACTCTATAGGTAATATTAAATAGTTTTACTTCATTGGAATAACATTTTAATGGTGAAATTTAAAAGAAGGAAAGGACTTAAAAATCCTTATGCAAAGTATATAGTTTATTAACCATTTTTTTCATGAACTTAAATACTAGATGAAGTACAAAACAGATAAATTAAAATAAATTAAGGTTATAAAATCTAAAAATGTGTGTGTGTGTGTTAGTTTAAAGAGTTTAAAGTTAAATTAAGACTGTAAAATTAAATACTAATAAAGAAATTATTTTTGAAAATACACAAATCTAAAAAATTTATTGTTTTCTTTTACATGAAAATAATAAGTATTGATTGTAGCTGGAGATGATATTTTGATCTATTATGACAGAATAAAAATATTTTAAAATTTCTATTCATAAAAAAACATTTTGTCTGATTTGCAGAAAAAATTATATTACTTAAAATACATTTACTAATAAGAATGTCTTAAAATTTTCCAAACATAAAAAAACCATATATAAATTAGCATATATAATAAAAATTTTAGGAAATTTTATCATTATTATTATATTTTATCATATTTAATTTAGAAGCAAATTACTTTAAGTATTTTGTTTTTCATTTGAAAAGCATGTGAATTTTTTTCTTCTCACAGATAGTGTGGTATTTAAAAAATGAAAAAAAAAAAGAAATTGTCCTTGGATGCTCCACAAAAAATACACGGATTCCTTACGTTACAGATGAAGAAATATTTTTTACAAAAACTATAATGTAATTATTAAGAAAAATAATTCTGAAAGGAAATGTATTAAAAATATGTTTCTAAATTCTTAAAAGTATGAAAATGTATACGATTAATGTATGTAATTATGGCTAAAAATTTCTGCTATAATTTTATAACTATTCATATAGAAAGACTTTAACTTCAAAACCTCTGTTGATTAATCTTACACAACTGATCTAAGTTAGTTTTTGATTTTTGATATAATTTTATTAATTACTTACATTTCTGGCAAATTTAATTTGAGCTTTATGTGTGTTCTTATTCAAAGGTTTGTTTTGACAATAGGTATACATATGATCAGAAAAATATCACATTATTATTTGCAAAAAGAAAATATATAAATATAAAAATTTTAGTATATTATTAGGCAGAGGCAAAACACGTAATGGTGAAATTAATTTTGTTTTTCTTAGATAAATAAAATATAAAAATTCCATAAAGCATTTTCTATTTCTATATATTAGAGAATAATCAAAATGAAAATTTCAGGAATGTTATATTAAAATGTTATCAATTGAAATGATTACGAGGAAATTGCTTAATGATTGCATATTTTGTCCCAATTTAAATTAATATCAATGATATTTCATTAATAATATAAAATAAACAAGTGAAATACATTGCAAAACTTTCATATATTACTAATTTTATAAAAACAATCTCTATAAATATAATTCAATAAAAATTAGTTTCTCTCTACATTAAAAAAATTTCTTATTTCTAAGTTTAAGTCTGTTTACTTATCCTAATAAAGATGTAAAATATTTAGGCTATTTACTCTGCTGGTCACCCAAATTGCAACACCAAGAAAGACATGAGATATCACAACAAAATTTACTTTGTGGATAACATGTTGACCACAAGTATCAAAGGATTAAATCTATAGACTTCTGTGAAGTGTGGTTCCTGCCAAAATCAGTTGCCAGAATAACCACCATTGTTAGTGATCACCGCTGCCACACGCCTCGGCATCGATTCAAAGAGACTTTGGATGTGTTCTTGGGGTATAGCAGACCAAGCAACTTCCACACGTGGCTAAAATTGATCTGTGTGGCAGCTGGTGATGTAAACTGGATCAATCGTTGAGCATCCATGGACCACATGTTTTCTATCAGCGAAAGAACCGGAGCTGTCCAGGGAGGCAATTGAATTTGGTGATTAACGAATAACCCTTGGACAGCGCGTGTTACGTGGGGTCACATGTTATCCTGTTGAAATATGGCTATGGGAAAGCCCTGAAGGTAAGGAAGGACAACTGGCTCCAACACCTTGCAGATGTAGCGCTGGTTGCCTGAATTATCAGCAATGTGTACAAGAGGAGTGCAAGAGTGATATCCAATACCTTCTCGTACCAGAATATCCGGTGCAGGACCAATGTGGTGGTGCATATTACAGCTGCTCAGCATCCTCTCTCCTCGGTGTCTCCAGACTTGAATACGACTATCGTGGTGTTGCAGACAGAAGCATGACTAGTCAGTAAAGACAATTTCATTCTATTCTTTCGTCCATATCCTTCTTTTATCACATCATTGGTGACGGAAAAGCTTGTGGTTTTGCGTGAAGGATAGATGAAGCAATGGACGCAATGCGGACCCATTCTGCTGTAAACCGGGTCGAATGGTATGCGCAGACACTGGGTGATGTGTAACAGACTGAATGTGCTATGCTACGGCTCATGATGCGCCTGAGTGATCCATCACTGCCATGCGCACAACTTGTCCGTCATCACGTGAAGTGGTGCACTGAGGTGGATGTGATGGAACACTCTCGGTCCGTCGTACCCTCCTGCATCCAACTATCACAAATTCGCATTACAGTTGTTTGGTTTCGACCAACAGGATTACCGATTACCTTCAGTAAGCCACTATACTTACTCTAACGAACTCGGTTACTAGATCAAAAAATGATCTCTATTTTCTAAGAGGCATAATTGATCATTTTTTATTGTATGAACCACAAGAAAATGCGATTGCCAAATTTGAAATCGTCTAAATCTTCAAGCCCTTTGAAGTGGCACCACAGACTCGCGTAATGTACTCTGTGCTGAAATTCTAAGCATTTGATTATCTCACCTCCACTAATGCATGTTGTAAGTTTCATGTTATTTACATACTTCCTTCATCGTGTTGCATTTACGGTGGGCAGCAGTGTATTATCGAATTTTATAAACTTCATCTGTAAAGCTATTTGCAATATAAAAATATGAATTACTTGGATTAGAAAACTGTGCAGTTTAAGTTACCTAAATTATTTCACAATGAAATTTTTTTGCATTAAATTAAAACTTTGTCAATGAGTAGCTTAAATTGACAATTTAAAAATGAAATTGAATTTTGTAATAGATTCCTTAAATTATTAATCTCCTTAAGATTAACAAATTAATGTTTAAAAACAGATTAATGTCATTATGTCAGAGATTATAATGTCCCTATATATATATATATATATATATATATATATATATATATATATCAGCTAGAAAATTTATCTGAATGGACCATATTTGCTGCTGCATAACTGGTAGATTACTTACTACATCATTAATGGGGCGTGGTAGCCTAGTGATTATGGCATCAGCTCTCCGTCCGGAAGAGTGGGTTTGATTCCTAATGCCGCCTAAGACCCACCGAGAATATGCGATATACGTATTCGTTAAATCTGTGGAATCGAAACTCCTTTGGTTGGTCGTTGAGCCGCTACCATGGTCTGGAGAAAATATCCTCACCCTTCAGATCAATGTCAAAATTGAAGGAGTGGGTTCTCAGGTGATGCCATATGTCTGAAGAGCTTTGAGCAAATTCGTACTTTCACTTTCGTGCTGTTCTGGTTAAACGAAAGATCCACCCTACTGATTTAATTCGCATAGCCAACGGCATTTCGAGCTTTGCTAGTCTAAGTGTCATCAGTAACAACAACATAACTTATTTGCAGATTGCGGTCCATTCAGAAATAAGATAGGGATTTCTTGTTGCACAGATTTCAGAAATTATTTTTGACATGAGGCATTACTTTACTGAACAAGGGTCTTACATGATCGCATTTTTTAACTTATATGTTTTTATACCCACAATAACACCCAAATTCAATCACAATGATTGTTTCAAAAAAAAATTTTCCACCTTAATAGAGACTTATATGAGCATTCTGGGAATCACATTTTGAAGATATATAGCTTTTACTGATATAAAAGTCAATTTGCACTATGATAAAAAATGAGATTCAAGCATATGAGAAACTATAGTCATATTTCGTTATACTGGATTTTACAGTCTTATTAACAGCTGTGTAAACAATTTCTATAAACATTTTAATAAATTAATATTTTTATCATAAATTATAGACTTCTAATTTGAAATTTGTAAATCATTACACATGTTTTATGTATTTTCGTTTCTTCCACATCAAACACGCGTTTCTACTAATACCTTTGCTCATGTGTAGTATTTAAGTTTTCAATATGTAAATATAAGATATTAGCCTTTTTATAATTCAGCAAAAGTGTAGAAAGCGACTTTATCAATTAATTCTTGTAAAATATGTCATAGTGAATATTACAAGAACACGTGTATTTTTCACAATTAAGTTATGATTTACATTCTTTCAAACTGTAAAGTAAGTCATACAATTATAAATATGGGGAAGTGTCTTTTTTGAAAAATTAGTTGTGCTAAAAAATTAAAAAATATAAGTAAAAGTTTTAGCATTCATTTAAAAAAAGGAAAATATTAATGTATTTCGTAAAGAATTACACTCATAAATATTTATTCACTTACAAGGTCTGATATTCTGACTTATACATAGTCAACTCATTTTAATGTTTATTTCTCAAGTTTGTGTAATTGAGCTGTAACTTGAACACATGCAGAGATGTATTTAACAGACTCAAATTTATTTTAAATCTTAAGTTCCAATTCATTCATTTCATAACAGGAGTTTTATATCTATGTGAGCACATTAAAATTCCCATATTCCAATATATATATATATATATATATATATATATATATATATATATATATATATATATATATATATATATATATATATATATATATATATATATATCAGTTCTAAATAAACACTTTAATGAATTCTTAATAGGATTCTTCTCACATGTCATTAGGGTTAGTGATTAAAAAATGGCGCCATCTCATTCTCAATTTTTCCCATTGTTGATGTCCTTTATAAAAATATTTGGCTCTTAAAAGTGTTTTTTTAACCTCAATAATTTTATTTAACTAAAGAAGAATCTTTTTCATTTTAATTGAAGAAACATTATTTCCTAGTAAATGATATTAAATACAGAAATTTGAAAAATCTAAAGTAAGCAACTATTTTTTTTTTCATTTTATTTAAAAACTATAAGCAACTGAATAATTTTCAGCCAATACGTAGTTACATCAAAAATGTTTTGGCCATGAATTCCGATCATAAAAGTGACTCTTTTGATGCAGTATTATGAGTGATCATTTGAAGCATTATTGGTTTTCTAGATTTATACAAATATAGAGTTTTCTTTGAATATTATTAGTAATTTACCAAACAGACAAATCTTAAAGTATACTGTTAAACATTGCTTTAAATACAGAAAATACATTTTATACTTTTGTGTTGTTTAGTAATGGAGTCCCTTGTTTACAGCTGTAATCGAAGTGAATTTATTGTGGACATCAAATCCAGGTACAATTTATTTCAAATTACATTTTTGTCATAATTAGTATTTGTCGAGTGATTTCCATGCATAGATTAATTTAAAAAAGCTGTCTGTGTAAGAAATGAAAAATAATTTTATTGATAAACATTTTGAACTATGCGCTTTCACCTACTATGTACACATTTTGCTTTATCAAACTTTTATTGAAGAAGCCAATAATTGATGCATGCAACAATTTAAAAGAATTATTGTAAAGAAAACACCAATTTATTAATTAACTTACATAATTAAAACATTTTAAGTAGAAATCGTTCTTAAAATAAATTAAAGAATTATGAATGTAGTTAATGACTATTAAAGTTTCACATTGAATAAAATGATACATCATTGGAAATATGTAAATAGTTCAAATATTTTTAAATTGCATTTAATTTCCAAAATGATAGTACTAATGTTTAGTTATAAAATTTGAAATTAAATTACATAAATTAAGGGATAATTATATCATAAGAATGCCATAATAACAGGTTTTAGTTCATAAAAATACTAATTTGTTTTAAATTTATGAGGAAAAAATAAATACTTGATATGTAAAAGATAAAGTTAACGTCCTTGTATTTCATGTTAAAAAAAGCATTCGAAGAAAGTGTAAAGAGAATATGCTTAAATATTAATATTTATTGTAATAGCTGTTGTAAATAATAAATAAAAAATTGGTATCTTTATTATTTATTTACTTCTAACTCTCAGAAAATGCATATATCCTTCCATTGAAAATAGGATAATTAAATAGACATCATTTTATTTTTTTATAAGTATATTTATTTCTAGGGCAAAGCTTAGACATAAGTTCATTTACATGCCATGGTTTTCGTGTTGCTTAATTATAATACACTTTGCTGAAGCAGTTACGAAGCTTATCTAAAGCACCTGATTCCTCAGACTCCCTGGAAACCTGACGCTTGGAACGAGCTAGCCTTCTGGACAGATATCTGCCAAGTTTCATGACTGGTTCCATGTCAGAGGAAACTTCTTTGGCTACATCTGCAAAGGAAACGAAATTAATGTGAGTGCTGTTAGACATTTCCCAAGATTGCTGCACCTTGTCAGCCAGCTTCACGTACAACTTTTTTGCATATGCGTAGGATTTTTTAAGGTGAGGCACAACTTTCTCCTTGTAGAAAGGCACTAAATTTTCTTTCCATTCTTGAACGATTGGTACATAATTTTCTTTGATCTGGTCATAAACAGTTGGAGCAATTTCATTTACACTTTTTTTCACAAGCTCTTTCACTTCAGTGTACAGTTGTTTCACACCTTCTCTTAATTCATCAATTGATACAGAATGGATTACTGCTTCTTCTGATCGCTTGTGTCTGTGGTGATGATCTGTTTCAACACAATCCACAGAAGAAGAATCCTTGCATGTGCTTATTTGTTGATCGAATGCTTGTCCAGAAGGGCAGGTGAGTGTTACCATTTCCCCATTATTGCAGTAATGATAGACCTGTGAAAAGAAATCACTATTAAAATGCTATTTCAATCATAAAAATAATTTACTTAAATTAGATGAGGAGAATTAAACTAATATGGAGAAAAAAGTCTTTCCTGATCTTGATATCAAGCCTGCATAATTTCATAAAAGTTATAAAAAAAGGCCAATTTACTGAATTCGGTTGCGAAAACATTTATAAATGAAATTATTTGATAAAATTAACAAAAATCAATTTTCTATCGTCATCGATTGCTAGCTGTACAAATTTTTCTCATTTCTGTTACTTTGTACTAATGCTCGTCATTCTTCTTACTTCTTCTTTTTAAAAATATAAAGTAAATTATTTAAAATGATAATAAATATTTAATTTTTTAACAATTATCAAATGGCAGATAATAATCATGATATCAGATAATAATAAAATGCATTGGGTTGTTCGGAGAGTAATTTCGTTTTTCCCTACTGGATCAATTTTTTGCTAGTAAAAACCAGCCATTTTGAGAGTTACGAATCATGCTACTATCAGAAAGATGGCAAAAGTAGTTACTCTAGAACTGACAGTATACAATTCAATTTAATATTCATTCGTTATACGCTTTTCATTTTTATAAAAAACGAAATGATTTTCCGAACAACCTCATAATTAACAAATTTCAAGTAGTAATCCTTGGCGTGGTAAGTCCACAGTATTCCAATTCAATAATTGATAAATAGCTTAAAAAACTACGTAAATTTCTAATAAACGTAAGCCCAAATATATCAGAAATTTTTTTTATTCAATATCAATAGTTCCGTGTCTTATAAAGAGAATTTCATTTTAAACATAGAAAAAGCAGATTAGTTCTTAGAATTAGGAGTATAAGCGTTGTTTGAAGTGATATTGTAAATTTTTTGCTATGACAGATAAAAAAGATCAGCCAATATAATATTTCAAGAAATTTCAGCGTACAAACACAAAAAGAAATCAAATATTCTGGCAACATGCCTCGAATAAATAGTATTGCTACTGTCAACAATACATCCTTATTGTAATTAACTCAGCAGTAACACGATATGTCTATGAACTTTATTTAACTTTCGCATTTTTATAAAGCAATTGATACGAAGCCAGATTTCCAATAACTTTAATTGTTCATAATCTATTAATTTGAAAATTAAATAAAAAAGGCAAGATATAGGTTTATTTCAATAAGTATGAAAGCTAAAATCATTTTGACACTAAAACTGAATATGTGCACTGCATATGTGTGGACTAGGTGTGTACTTCATACGTGTGGACTCATGGATATGTTGGGTAAGCTAAACTATCGATTGAGAAATGCTATATTGAAATACACTCCATTTTACTTTCTGTTGTGAGAATCACCATAAACTTGTTTATAGGAAAAAATTTGTTGAGGTTCAATTCAGTAATTTATATAAATTTTATATGAATTTAACATCTGACTGGGCAATACAAAATGAAATTCATTGGAATAAATAATGATCTTTAATTTAAACATGATTAGAAGGTTCACGAGTAATGGAACTTAGTAATGGAGAATAACAATCTATACCGAATTCTCCAATGACATTTATATATCCAGCAATGATTATTCCATTACTACACCTGATTCTCAACAATATTTGCAAAGATTGGACTTTTGTGCTTTACAGTTAGGCTTTAATTGACTACTCGTGAGACATACAGAGAAAGTAATTCTGCCATATAGCAGAATATAACATAGAATTAACTAATCACTAGCTGTATTTATGGGAGAGTAAAATCTACAAAGCAGAAAAAATCAAATTGTTCATCTACAGATCTCTTGTGATTTACTGAAATAAACTTTATTAATTTAATTTTTTTATCTAAATCATAAACTATGCATTCCATTTATATTGTGATAATTTGAAGTATTCTGGAAGTATAACTCAAAATGTTGAAAAAGAAAAAAAAATCTGCTTTTATTCTTTGGGTCTAAAGTTGTGAAAGCTTTCTTTTTGTAAATTACGTGAGTTTCATACTATGGTGATTTTTTTGTTCAGAACTTTAAAATTTAAAAATTAGGAAATAATTGGAAAACCTAACATAAAAATGAAAACTTTTGTTTAAAAATGAAATAAACATTAATAGAGAGCTTTTGACTTTTAATCCCACTATTTTTCTTTATTTAAAGTCTCCCGACAAAAAATAATAGGTTTAGATTGAAAACATTAAGAACAAAAAATCGAGTAAACATACCTCAAAAATATTGATATGTTCCAAAAAAAAATTTATTATTTTGTAGAAATAATAAAGAGAAAGGTTTTAATAACTAAGTTAAATGTGGAGATGACAGAGAGAGAGAAAAATACATCTTAATTAATCTAAGAATGAATTTGGCAATTATGCATCAAACTATAATTTAGAAGAATAAATAAGAATGCATTTAAAGTTCAGGTAAGACACGAAGACATTTATGTGTACTTTGATATAAATTTGCAAGTTTTCAGTAAATGAATATAAAATAATATTATTATAGGATTATTTAAATTCATAAATTTTTATAATAAATGACTGTAAAGGAAATTGAAAATCATTATGTATACATAAAAATAAAATATCAACAAAAATACATAAATAAAGCAGTCTACATTAGAGGAAAAAAAAGCAATTAAAAAAACCTTCCTCATAAACTGAATCTATGGTCATACATGTTAAATATCGCCAAAAGTTCAACGCACACAAAAGCTACACTCATATTTTTAAAGATATTAAATATATCAAGTCAATTTTTCCACGAAATCAGAAGCTTTAACACTCTTCCAATACCTTGCTTTTAGGTTTAAAAATCAAGTACTATAAGGTTTATAACTCGTACAAAAATGAATGCTTATAACCAAGAAATTTCTTAGAGAAAATGGAAGATAATTAAGATTCATGTAACTTTGGTAGTTAAAGTGTTTCAAATAAAAATTTCTTCAAAAATTACTTTCTAAATCTTTGAAAACAAAATGTATTCGGGACAGTTTGAATTCTTTCCCAATGTTTATATAGAAACTTATATATTAAGATATTTAAATATTTTTTGCTTAAAGAATTTTACAGATGAATATGTAACATTTTTAGATCATATATTCTTTGTGATATATGCATGAGAATTTGTTAGAATAAACTTGTTTAGAAATAAAATTGTAAATCACACAGTTTATATATAACTAAATCATATATTCTTTATATTACCAGAGAAATATTTCAAGCAAAGAGTGATACAAGAAAACTCATTAATTGCTATATTTCATTTATTAACTACTGAATAGTAAGTAACAAAATACTACTATGATAGCAACATGTGCAGTAAATTTTATATTTATTTATTTATTTCATTTAATACATATTTTATCTTGTATACTAAATATTTATTTAATATTTTACCTCATATCACTTAATAACAAATAAATATTTTTATCTCATAGCAAACAATTAAGTAAATTTTAAATACCTACACGCAAATTCCAGTATCTAAAACTACAAT
The DNA here is from genome assembly GCA_037975125.1 of Latrodectus hesperus. NCBI lineage: Eukaryota > Metazoa > Arthropoda > Arachnida > Araneae > Theridiidae > Latrodectus > Latrodectus hesperus. The sequence continues at coordinate 94,610,149 of CM075859.1, read as the reverse complement.
TCTTCTTTTGAAAATTATAAGCAAAATTCTTGAGGCAAGTCATTTCAGCAAGAGCTCAAAATTTTTTATATTATATAATAAAATAATTAATCAAATGGAATTTAATCGTAATAATAATTTAACTAATCCTAATTAATAAACTCAATTTTTAAATGAAAAACTAAACATAAATAATTTATATTTTGAATAAGCGAATGAAATCTCTTTCGAATTATTTAATCACAATTGTGTAAATAATTTACACATTGCCTTTGTAACATTAAACAATTTCATTACTTTTATATTTTCGATATTTTTTACCATGCTGTAAATTTTTCAAATTTACGCAAGTCGTGTCAACAAAAAAATGAATTATTAAAAATGTTTTGAGTAATGTTAAATTTTAAAGGCTTTTTAATAAAATGTGAATATCTTTAGGGCACAAAATCGATGTTTCTACATACCTGACAACCTGTTGAAACATCAGCATGATAATAGGAGCTCTGTCCACTGTGGCAACTGTAGCCATAGACAGCTGTCGTACATACCAGACTTAGCAACAGAAAACGTAAAGTATTCATGGTATTATCTGCAAATAAATCAATTAAATCATTTCAAATGATATATATTAATAATATATTTTACGCATTAAAACGGGGAAGCAAATGTTGCAAAAATGTATTTCGAATTGTTAAATCTTGGATTAGTAGATATTTTTTTAATTAAAAGTATAAAAAAATTCAGATATGCTTATAATTACAGTAAATATTAAGCATTTTAATGTAATTCTATCTATTGCACTTTTACTACTGTATTTTATAAATGATTCAGGAAATATTAAAATTAAGTGTGATTTCTAGAGAAAAGAAATTTTTTAAAACTATTCACACATAATCCTTTTAAGTGCTAACGTAGAAAATAATTATGTAACAGATTTACAGATTATTTTGGTTTTAAAATGTTGAAAATGCAATTATTTATTCTTTATACTTTCCGCTACTAAAAATTAACTTTAGCATCAGAAAAATTGTGGTTTACACTTAAACCATATTCCTTATAGTTATTAACACTAAAACTAGTTGAAGAAATTTTACTAGCTTATAAAGAAACTGAAGACATGCAAAAATTTATTAGATAATTATTGGATTTCACTACTATAATAAAATAAAATATTCAGAGAAATTATAAAATCTTAGCAAGTTTTAAGAAATAAAAAAAATCTATCCCCCTTAAATCAAAATGTTTGATAATGTAAGTTTTAAAATTTTTCATTAATAATAAATAATTTCAAATAAAAAATTTTTAATTTTAATTTTGTATTTGAAATTATTTACTATTAATGTAAAAATTATTTACTATGTTATTTGTATTTTCATAAAAAGTTAAACTCATACAGATAATAAAATGATAAATTAAAACAAATCTAAAAAGTAAAAAAACCCATTTCTGGATCAAAAATTTCTAAGAAAACAAAATAAGAAGAAAATCTTTGTTACTTAAAGCACAGTACATACCAAATTATTCAGACTCCAACAAGGACTTTTCTTCAGGAAACTTTTGGAAGACAAGTGTTGGGCTATTCAAGCAATTGCATCGTATTTATTTAGGCTCTTATCATAGAGATCAAACCAAAAATAGGACGATTTCAACGCTATTTTTCAGAAAAGATTCTAGAAGGTCAAATTAAAGTCATTGGTCATCTTGTTTGGACACATAAATATTGCCACCGAGAGATAGAGAAGATTCTTCTTGTTTACAAAATACTGAAACCCGATAAAGTATTCCCGTTTCTAGCGACAAGTATCTATAGTATCTACATGTTTGATAAAAAAAATAAGGAAAGAAAACACGAAAAGAGTTTTGAAAACAATTTTCTTCCTTCCTTAAAGTATTGAGAAAAAAATTTAAAAATGTAAAATAATTGTATTTCTATCTTTATTGAACTGGTATACTTTAATCCAAGCGCTTAGATTACTGACGATTATATAAAATTTCCAATATTTTTTCCAGTATTCGAATTTTACGAAATATAATACTTTTTTGTGATTTTAATCTTCAAAAAACTTTAAAAAAAACTAATTTTAATTTTAGATTAAAAATGTAAAAACAGAATTTATTCATGAAGTAAGATAATCTAAATTTTTAAGCTCAGTACACTGATAAAAATTATTATATAAGGTATTTTAATTCAAATTGGGGATTAGTGTGACTGCCACTAAAAAATATCTCTTTCGTCTATATCTCAATGTAAACATGTTAAAATTCTTAAATATCAAATCTGATCAACATATCCATTACTTAAAATAAAAATTATATAACTCCTTTTTTGTGAAAAATATGATTTTAATAACTTAAATCTATTTATTGAGTAAAATTATGTGAAGCCGAAGAAATATCAAAATATGTAATTTAGAAATTTAATACATTTCTTGAAATTTTTCAATATTTTATGTCTTTTATAAAAAATTGTAAAACATTTAAGTTACCTATTCAATTAAAACTATAAAAAAGTTGAAAAGAAACTAATCAATAATTTTAAAAAAATAATTCAAAACTTGTCTTCGAAATTTGGTTACCTTAATATTTACAATAATTTTAATTTTTACAGGATGATAATGTCTGCTATAGATTCTTTTTGTATTTAAATAAAAAAAAATCTGTCTTGTGAGTTAAAGACATTAAAATTTTATGCTAATACTGAATTCCTCCACATGTTTAAAACCATTTGAAGATAATGGTACATTATTTTGTACGTTTTATATTAAATATCAAACTATCATCTAAATGTGACAAGCTCTGAGGCTTTCAATGCAACACCTATTCAGTTTAATTCAAACTTTTATTTTAGATGTTTAGAAATCCACACTTCAATTTAGAATTAAATTTAATTTACTCTTATTTGCAAAAATGACCAGAGAGGTGTGAACCACAACATTGAAATTTGAAATTTATTAATATTATGTTTAAGCTAAAAATATTTTTATAACCCAATTAGAGAAATGAAAAAAATCTTTTTATCAATTTAGAATTCATATTTTACAAGATAGTACCCGAAATTCCCACACAATTCATAATAAAGAACTCCACATTGTTTGCGAGTTTTGGGAACATTTTGAGCCTGTTTTTTTCCTTTTATTAATTTATAGTATATTTAATTATAGTTTAATTTATTATTTAACATTTTTGGGATAGAAAGTTTTATCACAATTAATTTGATTAATTTTAGTATTACTTTTATAGGCAATTTGCGCAGTAAAAACTTATTGGTTCATGGCAGACATTAAGAATTTATTTAGTTACTATTAACTTAATAAGTCGGTCATGATATTTGGAAATTGTTTTTGTCATGTGTTTAATCATAAGTGGGAAATATGTGTTGTATGACAAATAGGAAAAGTGTAGAAGGATTCATTGAACCTTAAATTATGATTTGAAAAATCAGTGTAAGTAAGTATAAGTGAAGCACTTTTGTTTAAAAAACCAAAATGCTTAAAAAATCATTTTAAAAGTTTGAAAAATAAAATATAGGAGGAAAACAAGTATAATTCCTGGTTTCATATAAACAGTATAAATCTGAAGGATGAGTCAATGATGTATGATGTTTGTTTAATTGATGTGGAATGTCAAGCCCATTTTAAGTGAAATCAAAAAATACGACACGAAAAACTACTCCCAAAATATCCTGATTTAACAACAAATGATGTATGGCTTCTAAGATTCCGTCAAAAATAGCTTGCTTAGTGCCCTTTTCTTATAGAAGAAACAATATACTCCAAGAGTTCATTCTATATAAATCTTCCATCTATGTTTGAATGTTTTTGGAGAGTCCCACACAACTAAGTCAAATAGTGCATCAACCGTTTGAGATGTATATTTCTTTCTTTCTTTCAATGGTACTATAAAGATTCTTTTCTCTTTTTAACATTACCTAAATATTTTTGGTATAGAAGTTATTTCTTAATGATGTATTTTCGTTATATATATAAATTATAACTAACTATTCTGTTTTTTTTTTAAGATTTTAATTATAAATATACATATTATGCATTTTTCAAACTAAATTAGAACAAAAGAGAACCTATTCATTTTTATAATACTGAGGAGATGTTGATTAAACAATTTTTTGAGTAACTTTTAATACTCTATTTTTTATTGCTTTATTAGGTTTTAGAACAAATATTTTGGTATTTTTGTACCATTTATACATGATAGCAATTTCTAATTGGTTCTGGTCGTATGATGTCTATGCATACATTTGTCAACCGAAGTGACCCTACAAATTTTCATAAAATTAAGGTCTAGACACAATGTCTTTGAAATTATCATTTCTCTAATTTTTTACATATATTTTAAGTTGATTTCATTTAATAGCAAACACAATTGTCTTGCAGATACCCTATTTTACATTCTAGAAATGATTAAAATGTTTGTATATTTGGCTTTTTAAAAGCAATTTTTGATAACAGCTAGAGACATTTTTTCAAAACATTGAAGTTTATATTTCTAATCAGGTGAAGGAGCTCCCAACATCATTATAGAGGCATCTGCAGCCTGAGGAAGTCGCAAGTTTAAATTCATAAATGTTGTTGCTAGTAAATATTCCTAAAACTCATTGGTGTAGTGATAGGTAGCACTTCTAACTTCAAAACCACAAGTCTGTGATTTGAACATCGGATTATATAAGGTCAACTCAGCCTTTCATCCTTCAATAGGTCAATGAAACTGAGTGACAAGTAGCTTGGCACTCCATGCCCTCATTCAAAAAACTGTGATGGGCACTGCAGCACTGTCTGAGTTAAGCAAATTAGCATGTATTACTTTAGGAACCTTCAAACTGAATATTTTACATTTGAAAATTTTACAAAATTGGCATTCAAGATCATGATTACATTATCCCACTTTAATCCTCCTTCTTTATAATATTTTCCTCACTCTTCTTTTTTCTTTTGAATTTTCTGAAAAAAATCAGTTTAACATAGTTTTAAATGTGAGACAATTTAATTGGTCTGCTGTATTACACACACACACACACACACACACACACACACACACACACACACACACACACACACACACACACACACACACACACATATATATATATATATATATATATATATATATATATATATATATATATATATATATTCTCATGGGAACTTGAAAAGGAATATTTTACTTCTAGCTGATACTTTGTTTCCTCAAAGTTTTTTTTTATATTTTCCTTGAAATCTATTTTACTTAAATAGCAATTTGGAATATTTAAGAGAGTCTTACCATTTACATACTCATAGTTGCTAGAACCATTATAAAAAGGACACATTTGAGATTTTTATTTAAATAATTTTCTTCTATGAGGCCTAGTGAATTTCTTAGTAAAAGCAGATAAATTCTAATTTTTCTTATGATTTATTACCGTTTACGTTTTATTTTTATTTATTTATTTATTTGTCGTCATTTACAAAGTACGATTTACACATAATTTAGTTTCTTATACTTATTCAACTCTGAAATTTCTAAAAAATTTTTTGCTGTGAGAAATTAACTGAATATTATTTTATTTAATAATATGTTTGAGAAAGCATAACATATTTCAGTCAATATAAACTCTTTAAAAATTATTTATTTTATATTATTCACTATTAATCCCTTAAGAATCTCAGTTCTTTGAAAAATCTTGTTTAAACCGTGCAACCTAGTTTGTGCTTGCCCTCTGGATGATAGTCTATCGAACTACATCACCTGAAGAAACAAACACATGTTTGTCGTTTACTTTGTGAATCATCTTTCAGACCAAACATTTTTATTAATGTTTGTTTCAATTTTTAATCACTCAATATGATTTTTTTTTCAAATACTTTAAGTATTTTTTCCCTAAAACTTTAATATAATTATAAGCAATTTTAATTTAAGTAGCTAAAATAGAAAAAATGTATGATTACAATAATTATTGAAAAATAACATATTCTATTGTTTTCTGAATCTCAAAATATTTGTAAGATATATTTTAAATATATATGGCTGTTATATTCTTTTTTTACATCTATTCTATTTATTCACAAATGAAATAATCAGTATTTACGCATTAATTTTGAACTTGATAAAAACGTAATTTGTGATATTGTGACAAATCTAATAAATAAGAAATACATAAAATTTAAAATAGTCAAACTTTTTAATTTTTAAATTGGCTAATTTTGCTATAAATTTTTATAAGTATAGTAAGTTATAAATTAACTAAGATTGTTTTTAGTTTCATAAACAGATTCAGTGTTATAATATTTCATTCAGTCTCAATTTTGCAATGAAACTTTAAAGTAATTTTTTCAATTTATTACATTAAAAACATTATTAATAATGTATCATATATTTTATTGGTAGAATAAATTATTTTTGCGATCTCTCAAATTTTAATCAATTTCATGAATTTCTTAATTTTTCATAAATTAAATATATAGTAGTAAATTAATCATTTTAAAGTTTTGATTACATTTATGAACTATCAGTATCAAACAGAAAATTTTTAATAAAATTTTAAAGATAATTTTCATTACTTAAATTAATTAATAATTTATTTTTCATTAATATAATTTGCTTTTCTTCCAAACAATCTTTTATAAATTTTTTTCTTGTCTCCGTATTATTTTTATGTTAATTTTTTCTTGATTATATCAAAAATATGAATCACGGGGGGTACCCATTACGATTATGGATATAATTCTTCTTCGTAATTCGAATCAGATATGATTCTTGAAAATTTGTAATATTCTCTAGTCTGAGACTAGCAAGCAGAACTCAACTTTGGAGAATAACTGAAGCTCATAAACTTAACTTTTTGAATAAATGAAATACCATATTTATACATATAGACAAACAAAAGTGATAAAGTGACAAATATGCTTTCAAATTTTTACGTATAACCACTTGAATGAGATTTATTGTGAGAATCCCTTTTGTCTTCTTCATGGATTGAAAATGTAGAATATTTCACCGGCCAACCCGTTAATCGTGGAGAATCACATCCATTGCAGTACTGTTCTCACTATTAACATTCACGATTTTACCGAGAAACTTCTATTGATGACCATTAGTTCCAAATTTGTATTTTAAATCCATTCTTTTGTTAATTGGATATATAATCCGTAAGATTAATCGATCTTTTTGCTATCTTTTGATGTTATGCCTTTTAGAATATCAATTTAACAATGTGTGCACTAAATTTACTATTTATTCTAAAATTTAGTTAAACATCTCCTTTAACATTCCTGTATTTATTATTCTTTTCCCAATTTCTCAATACCTAGTACGATTGATACATTTTACGGTTACGCACTTATGAAACATACATTATACATAAAAACCATGCTTTTTTCATCCTTTGAGTTTTCGAAAAATATTTTAAGAAAAAATTCTGACGTCCAGCTAAGAATTTAAATTTTCAATAAGGTATTTCTAATCAATAAGGAGAAATAAATTATTTTAGAAAGTAAAATAATAACTTAAAACACATAAAAAGACGATTTTTTCAACAGCTTAAAGCATTAATACAAAATTAATGATGTAGAAATTAAACAAAAATATTCTTCTTGTAAATCAGTTTATGTTTACAACGAAATATATTCAATTATATCTACTACTTTAGTAAATATAATTGAAATATTTGATTTTAATCCAATGAAATTAGTTAGATATTTATATTTTATAATGAGTAAAGGAAGAAACAAAGTAAAATAATATGTTCACAAAAGTATGTTTTTAAAATTCTTTCATTAAATTTAGTAGTTCCAATTATTTTTACTACAAAACATATATATTTCATCGAAGGAAAATAAGCTATGAAAAAACTTAAATGCGTGGAAATAAATAAAAATATTAAAACCTTCTTCATAAATGTTTAATTATTATGTTATAATTATTGTTAACAATAAAGTATTAAAATTTTCAGAATTTTTTTTATTCGTATTTGAAATACATTTTCAAGCAGGCGATGTATTCATTTCAATATTTGTTCAGAACAATTGGAACACTTAAAAATATATATATTCTTTTTCGATGAAACTTTATGTACAGATAGTAATGAAAATCTTTCTATTTAAAATATTTAATAAGAAAACCTTTATAGATTAATTTTTCTGTACAAAAATTTCAACTATACTCTACGTCTTTTACTCTTAACATTTTCCTCGTCAATGAAATTAGTCTTTTCCAAACTATGAAAATCTGAATGAATGAACACTTTAATAGAAATTTTTGCACTTCTATGTGTTGAGGCAAAGTTAAAGAAATTTTTTTTATTCTGTTGCTTTTAGCAGTTTAGAAATAATATCATAATTTTTGAAATATTTTGTTGATTTAAAAAAATGACTTCAATTGTGCAAAATAAATAAAAATGAAACTAACTTATTAACTGATTAGTATAACTCTTTGAAATCACAAAAATTTTATTTATTTGAGAAGTTAAAGGAAAAACAGTTTTTCTATTTACATTATAAAATGATAAAAGCAACTGAATTCGAACGATGGTTAAAATAACTATTTTACAATTTTCCAAACAGTTTTTTTTTTAAAGTTTTGATATTATTAAAATTAAATCATTAACTGAAAGATTTGCAAAAAGTGCGAGCTGAATATCTTTCTGCCTTCCACCAACTTTTTAAATGAGCATCATGTTTGAACTTCAATCTGTTTCAATTCTTTAATAGTAACAAATAGAATTCCACAATTTATATGCAAAAAATGTGATAAATAATAACTTTTCTTTCGTTAAAGCCTGATATATATTGCACTCTTAAACTGCAATAATTTAATCTAAGTTTATCTAGTTTTAATTTATGAAAACTGAAATGTGAATAGAAAGAGAAAAACGCATTCAGAATCTTGATGATTCCCTTGAAGCAGACGTAGACGCTCGAGTTCAGCGAACAACGTCCCAATCTATCCAATCTGGGGGTTATAGAGGAAAAATTTGCGTGTCGATTTTGCGAGCCACACACAGAAATGTTTGCAGTGCTTGAATCCGGATAGTCAGTTAAGGGACAAAATCAGTAAAGCGTAATTTAATAGTAATATATACATTCTATATAAATTTTTGAAAAATAAACTAATTTCACAAAATAGATTTTCTTAAGAATAGTAAGTTTTAAAGTGAATAATTTTTATAAATACATTCTTTATTATTTTGTAAGTGATAAGAGCCAAAATATTCACTGTTTACTGCTTGAAATTTATAGAATATTTAAATATTCTGTAGTGTACAAACATTGAAGCAAACAATCAGTTTTGCTAATCAAATTTAATCGAACATTTTCTTAAAAATAAATAAAACACAATGAATTAAATGTTATTAATTATTCTTTTTTTCTTAACTTAATTATATATTTAAATATTCTTTAACATTTTTGAAAATGTTCTTCATTGATTCTTTGAACTTTGAAAGATTTCATTCTGCTACAAAAGAGGGAAAATAAACTTTACTCTATTTAAAATGTATAGTAACGAAATATTATTTTTATTTATGAGCCAAGAAATAGATCTACAGAAGAAAATCTGAAATATTCATGAAACAGTGAAGTTTTGTTCAGATTTCAACTGAGAAGGGGTATACAGAAACAAAGGAATCAAGTTAGAACGAAAAGTTCTGCAAAATGTCAAATAAAAATTAAATTATGTTTCGAAACTTTAACTATATTTTGTACTTGATTTTGAATATAATTAATGATAGTTTGAACTTCATAAATTAGTCTATGTAATTTTCCTTTCTTGTGCTCCTCTCTATGGAAGGAAGAGTATGTTTTTTTTAAAAAAAAATTCCTCTGTACATGCCCGGAAGAATTAAAAAATATTTTGCTCATTGAATTCAATTACTTTTTGCATTCTTGTATAAATTATTTTCCAAAAAATACTATATTTCTATTTTCCCAGTTTTTGCAACCATTCAGTTCTTACCCTATTTAGACGAAGCATTCGCCTCTTTCCCAATGCAACGTTGATTGAATCAGAAGGCTGATGAAATATGGAAGCATTCAATAACTATACAAGTAAAAAGATTTTCAAGCATTATTGCAGCATTTAATTTGCTTTTAGTTATACTATATGTGATACTTCCTTTCGTGGCGTAAAAATCATTTTGACTGGTTGTTACTAAAATTATTTTGTAACGTGCGCAATTTTATGTTTTAACAGACCATAAAATTGCTTTCAAATTTAAATTGAGATTTGAGTTAGAAGAATTTTTTTAAATCTTTGTTGTGTTTATTTCTTTATGCCATATATACATATATAATACCGAATATAAATCATGTTTCATTTATTTTATTGAAATTTATTAATATCTATTTGTCTGTTCTCAATAAGGCGAGAGTATATCTGAAATCGAAGCAAATGTTTCCAGTTCCTAAAATCTATTCAAAGTATTAATGCGGTAAATTAATTATAAATCATATTTTTGTTGCAGTGGATGTGAAATGATTTAAATGGAAGACAGTGAATTTAATATATGCAGCAAGTTTCTTTATGAAAACATATTGCAAACTGAAACATTTTTCTAGTATTCAGAATCACAATAGGTACAAGTTTTAAAACAATATTAAACTAATTAAAATTTATCTCAAGGAATACAATCAAAATAATAGCAATCATCTTAAAATGCGTAGATAAAAGAAACCAGGAAAGGGGAAGTTCTAGCAAATTCGAGTAAATGAATAATCCTATCAGCTGAGTAATAAAATTGCAGTGAGCAACAACACACAGATTATAAAAAAGATAGCAATCACCAATAGATTAAATTTTAGAAATTTTCCAGAAAATTTCAGGAATTTAAATGTTTTTGTGAGAAAGAATAATCGGGTAAGTAAGTTTGTAAGTTACTGTTTATCATACGTTGATCTTAATTGCAAAAATGTCAGACTAAGAACGTTATCGTTGAAAAGCAAACAAACCAGGCAGCGTCACCAGATTTCTTTCTTTTCTTAGAACAACTCACTTTTCCACTAAAGGGAACAGCGAACTGTACAGGCAATTTACAATTTACAATTTTCCTTATTGAATACAACTTTATGCTATCACGTATATTGAAGAAATGTATTTTATTTATAACATTTTAATCAAACAAATTTAATACTTGTGACTATTACCTTCATTTGACTTTAATTTTCTTACAGATTCCATGCCTTTTTATTCACATGTAGTTAGCATAAAACTTTGTCAGCTTCCGAGTTTCTAATTTCATGATGTAAACGAACAAGTTTCAGTTTGTATATAATAGTTTACAGTATAGTTTTGTACAAATATTAAGAATAAAATTAAGGAGCAAACCAAATACAAATATTTTATACAAATGCATTTTTTATTTGTTATTTTTAAAAAAATATTTTTACTAAATTATTGCATAAAATTATAAAGTGTGAAGTCTAAAATTCCTTAAAAATATATTAACATATTTTTTAAACATAATTTATGCTTTTTAAAAATGTTATTAATATCATATTGATGTAATAATATAATAAGAGTATTCATCAAATTATAAATAGAAAAAATATATTCGTTATATTACAGTGTAAGTAATAAATAAATGATATGTATGTTACTTATTATATAATTTCAATATGCTGGAAATTTTGGGTAATACTAAGGAAAACAAAATATAATTAGTTAAAATGATTAATAATTTTTTTATTTAATAGAGAAATTAATTTATTCTTTTACTAAATACATTCATTAATTATATTCAATTTCCATAATTATTTGGTTTAAAAATTATAATGATGAAATGTTTTCATATTTCCCTTACAGTTTATTTTAGGTTTCATTGAAACTCTTATTATTAATAATTTTATTGAAATATAAAAAAATTAAGTTGATTAGACTTTAATGAAATTTTTTATCTTCATTTTATTTAATAAAATTTTTAACATAGCAATCGAAATCAAAATAATTCTTATGTCATCAATTTATATGTCATAAAATTCAAACAAATAATTCTTTTTGTAAAATATAATGAATTTTCGTAAATTTGTAATAAATTTTTAGCTCACAATCAGCATTTATTTAAAAGTTATAAATTAACTATTTATAAAAATAAATCTTTTCTTAAAAAAAAAACATTCTAAATTTATATAAATTAATTTTTATATCTCTGGCTACTTGTAACATTTCAATTTTCAGCACTACAGTGCGGAAATGATGACACTCTCATACAATGGGGATCCATTGGGCCATTGTGAGTCCAGAAAAGGATGAGTCCACGTTATTTAGAGTCCAAGTAAAGGACTCCAGACTTGGCCTGCCAACTCTAGAGGTATCTTCAATTGAAGTTTATTGCAAACACATGATTTATTTCCCAAGCCATCCCTTATAAACGTGATGGAGGTTCGACTGATTCTGCATAGAACTTACTACCTCGTGATTATGAAAACAACGTCTTTCTCAAATAGATCATACCACCATATATTAAACTGTGATGCATAAAATTTAGTCTTAAAATATATGCCAAAATATACAGTAAAATAAGATAATTATTAATACTGATATTATAATACTCTAACGTGAAATTATTATACCCAAATTATTGCAATAATTTACAGATTAAAATGGAGCCTGAATTTAAAGTTTTTTTTAAAGAGTTGGTAAATTATGTTATAGATTCAGTTTTGGTGCATTAAATATTATGGTGTTAACTGAATACAAATAACCTCTTGTTGTGTAATACGCTTGATAGAAGAAGTAACAGAGGAGGGACGATAACAAGAAAATAACAGTTTATGACGATCACTATTCCGAGTGACAAAATGGCAAAGAAGGTTATCTTGTTACATCACAATTTTTATTATATTGGAAATAAGCAGTTTTGAAAAGTAAAATAAATCTCATAAACACACAATAAATTGCAGATATATTAAAAGGTTGTTTTAAAAATATTGAAAACACTTGTAAATAAAAATGAGATTTTTCAATGAACTTCTTAAGCTTTAAGACTTGATAAATAAAATCTTTTTAATAAGCAGAAAAGAAGCTATTTTGTATGAGCCTGTCTAACTAGAACAACTGTGACTAAAGCAAGTTTTAGGCATTTCAAAGACATGGTTTCTAAAGTCAGGACAACAAACTAACAGCGTTGCAAGGCAAGTTCGACAAATCTAAACCTTGGAGTGAAAAGAGAAGATCAGTAAAAGGGACAGATGGGTATTGAAATAAACTGTTATATCTGAACTGCAGATAGCGAGATCACAGAGCTCAATCACCATCTACTAGTGTCTAAGTTTACCGTCAAGATGCACCGTCAAACTGAGCTGCAATTCCCAAGCTACTTTTCACAGACGTTAATAAGAGATATCCCCTACAGTAGAGTCACATTCATAAAAATAAGTTGATTGATGTTGTTGTTGTCGTGTGCCATCCAGGCTGGCAATATGGGGTGCGCTGCTCCACTTTTCCAACTGAACCCTATTTGGTGTGGAGTCCGACTTCCTCAGTACACACATGCCATAGGGACCCGTTTATAGGGTAGGCAACCATTCACACCTCATTCATACAAGGAAAGAACAAATACAGGATAGATAGCGGGAGAAAGTACATCTATGCCCGAACCGGGATTCGAACCCAGGACCTCCTTATCCGCAGTCAGGCACGCTGACCACTAGACAAGTTGGGCGGCGGTTGTTTAATAAATGGAAGAAAATAATATGGACTGCAAAATCTATTTTACTTTTCCCTTACAATAAGATGATTGGGGGTGATTGGAGAACGCATGCACAAGCGTAGGGTTGTGGTTGCGATTTTACAATTGTCAATAATGGAGGTGAACTTCCTAATATTGGCAGCCGAACCTTTCTGCTTTCGAATTTTCTGCTGAACCAATAGCAAAATCTGAAAGAAAGTTGTAAAGCATTGGGACACTCTAAACTCTATTATCCATATATATACAAAGCAAGTTTAAAAAGACGTATTACAAATATTACAAGGAAGAAAGAAAAGCAATTAAAGTAAAGTTAAGCAATTCACGCAGCGCAAATCAGCTAAAAGTATTATAAAATGAACATAAAATCAAAATCCTCAAGCTTGTAATAATTAAAATATACTATAGACTTAAAATATACAATAAAAACAAACATACCTAAAATATACAAAAGAAACAAACACAAAGATAAAAATCAATAAAGAACACAAAAACATTGGAATTCGGCTTAAGTGGAAGAACATTAAATGATTATAAAATGTAATTAAATATCGCTACAGTTAGCTTAGCCAGGGGATGTTGACTGCATTAATGGTTTCCTGTAATGGCTATAAACAATAGTAGTAGCCATCAATATGATTACAAACAGATTGAATTTACATTTTTACTACTCTATATATTTTATTATTCATCTAATATCATTTTGTGCATATTTTTTATTGTTATAAATAAATGTTTGATATAATATATCAGTTATACTTTTGCAAATTCATTCTTCAACATTTAATTGTATCATTTTTAATTAAGTTGCAACATCATCTTTATTTATTTAGGGGTTATTCCGCTTTTACTTGCGTTTTCCCTTTATTACAAACATTTTATGTTTGTTGTTAGTTTTAACAACTTCATTACTATTCATATTTACCGGAATGTTGACAGGCTGATGGGTAAGCTTTCAAATCTTTAACTGGAAAATTCTATTAATTTTTTGTTATTCTTTAATTTTGAATTTTCTTGTAATGAATTAATATTCAAAACAAATATACTGTTACAGTACTTTAATATAACATGGCAATACTTAAATCAATTTGTGCAGGGCTAACTGTAATATGTGCATGTGTACATTTTCACATGTAATTAATTATTGCCCAGTGTCTCTTAGCATGATAGAAGTTTAATACAGTTAAACTATTGAAAATGTAGGTAATGTCATTAAATTTGCAAAAGTTTTTTGTGAAAGATTTAGTTATTTGCTTTCAAATAACACTCATTAACAGAAATTAGTAAAAATAATTTTATTTCAGTTTATTGCAAAATATTTCGTATATTAATTACTCATATATTAATAAAATATTTTTAAATTCTTCTATGCTTACAATACACTTTTATTGAGTGGAGTCTGAAATTACATTATTTTGTATATTTTTTATCAAGAATATAAATTTCAAAATAAGATTATTTACAATTTTTATCCTTGTAAATATCTTATTTATTTTTTCCTTGATTTAGCTAATGCTGAAGCGTCAGAGAAGTGAATATAAATTTTTAATTGAATTTTACATGCAAAGTTACATCCTAACTTTTACTTTCATAAAAATTTGCTTTCATTACGATTAAATCAAAACAATTTTTCCTAATAAACATTACATTCTAAAATTTGCTTACTTTACTGATATTCCTTCACAATAAATGTTTATTATTTTTTAAATATATGTTTTAGTTATTTTTATGTTCAACGCAAAATTTTTTGACATTAAAGATAATAAATTATGATGTAAGAGCTCTAAGATATGTTATTTCTTAATTTTATTGCAATAATTTAAATTACTTCATTTCATTCTAGATGAAATTAAAACGAATAATTTTAAACTAAAATTATCGTATAAGAAAATTCATTTCGTCTATTATTATATCTTAATATACAATAGTGTGTTCTCACAATTTTGTAACGATTATTCAAAAATATATAATTAAATTAAAAGTATTTCATTTTTTCTAATATGTTCAATCTGATTGCCCTTTTTCTGAGCTATTCTTAAAACATCAAGGCTGATATTTCCTCACTCCTTCTCTTCTTCATTCCTATAGGCGAAAATATGTGTGACGTCACTCTTTGCACTAGCTTCCAAAGAACCGTTTCTAAGTCATCTTTACTACGGACATTCCCGTAGGGGCCTGAGTTATTTACTCTTGTATAATTAAACTAAATCGTTGTTTTGTAAAATAGTCGCACAAATAGAAAGATTGGAAACTGAATCAAAATCGTGGTCCAAAAAGTTCTTAAAATTTTCTCTCAAATATTTTAGAAAAAGCACTGAAACTGTGAAAATATGTAATCTGCTCGTTGCTAGGTGCTTCTAAGCAATATGTTGCTATGTACGGAAGCCATTATTGAAACACTTATATCATTGTTTGTTTTACGGCTTAAAAATGGTTATGTGTTTTGTTCCTGACTGTAAACATAATAGCGAACGAGATAGATGTGGTTTTATAAGATTTCCTAAGGACGAAAGACTTAAAAAACAATGGATTAAAAATATAAGATAAATATCATAAGTTTTTAAATATTCCCACATGTTTATATGAAATATATTCGGGTAAAACAGTGTAGTTTTTTACCGAATTAATTTTTAAAAATGATACATTTTAATTTTTTAAGTAATTTATTCATTAATGTCAATAAGGAGCCAAGTTTATTTAACTAATTAGCCTATTTATATTGTTCATGAAGAATGATTTGGTCATGAATATGTCCCACTCATTCTTCAAGAATATATATATATATATATATATATATATATATATATATATATATATATATATATATATATATATATATATATATATATATATATATCTGTGTGTGTGTGTGTGTGTGTACATACATTATGTAGCTATGTGAGATTGCATATAATTACATAATGGAACAAAGTTAAATCAGCGATAAAGATTAATATGATTAATTTATGTGTAGTAAGTATTTAAGATGCCATAGTATGTGCTTGTGTTATCCATTAAATTATTTTAATTTTTGTTTCTAAGTTACTTCAGCTTAAACTTTCTTTTGAATTAGTATTAAATCTGTTTGCTTTTTGTTTTTGATAGAATTCTCTGTTATTTGTCACCCATTTATTTATGAACAAATGTTATTAACAAATCATTAATGAAAATGTGTGTGCAAATAATAATTAAGGCAAATTTCTTAACCTCACTCAGAAGACAAGACAAGGAGCCTTCACCCCATTCCTTAGTTTGCTTATGCCATTTTCAAAATAAATTAAAAGCAAATGGACCTACAATATTTGAGAGAAATAAAGATAAACTGTTTATGTGTGAACCACCTAAAAAGAAACAAAAAAGGTGATATATTTTTTGTTCTTATTGAAGTTTTAATATTTCTAATATAAAAAAATTGTCAGTTATTATAAATGTTAATAATGTTTTTAATTTTTATGGTCATTTAGTGAGCTCCATTCAAGCACTGAAGTTAGTTCCACTCAAGTTGCCTCAAGTGTAGCAGGTCCTAGTACAAGTGAATATTATGCGTTGGAAATGCATGTTGTTCACTTGAGAAAAGAAAATGAAAAATTGAAAGCTCAACCATTTGGTTTCTTTCTAATAAGAGAAAACAATGATTTGATATCATATTACACAGGATTGGTTAACAAGGAGATATTTTATTGGGTTTTGTTACAATGCAATCAAGTGCCTTTTAACTATTATTATAACTGGACTGTTGAAACTGTATCAAAAGAAAATCAGTTATTCATTACTTTAATAAAGCTTAAACTTAACCAAGATCATAAGGATCTAAGCGTAAGATTCCAAGTTAGTGAAGGAACTATTTCGAATATTTTTTTTATCTTCCCTTTCCTGTCTTCAACCCAATTTTCAGCTCGTGAAGTTGAAGACACAACTAACATAGCTAGAGCTATGATTCACGTAAAGAGAGCTTTAAGGGGACTTCTTCCGCGCCATATTGAAAACGAGCGCTAATGTTAAGTCTATGGAGAAATTTAAAAGAATATTTCTTAAGTTCTATTATAGCTAGACCTTCACTTTTTGTAGGTTTTCCTAATGCACAAAAAGAATAATTTATTTTGTTTTGAAATTTATTTTTAAAATTATTTTAACTATTTTTAAATTGGCTCAGTAATTTGATAATATGCTTAAAACATTAATAACTTAAAAAAGGTAAAAAATTTAGAAATTTTAAAAACAGACGTAATATCTACATATATTTATAAATACCAACAAATTTATTTTTTACTTTATTTACGATAAAATTTTTTTATTTCTCCACATAAAACTTAAAATTTTTCGCAAAAATTAGCAACGCCCACATGGCGGATGAATACTTGGTTGTTTGAATAATCAATCCAATCAATTGCATGCTTTAGTCAACAAGCTCCTCCTCACACACTAAAATTTGAAGTTTGGTGTTTCGCAGTTCTGTGAGATAATTTGTGTGTTCCCTTCCCTCATCCCCAGCAAACGCTGCAGGTGTTCCTAGTATCCGGTATCTTCCTGTAAAAATATGCTTCTAAATTGGCGCGAGAAGGGACATTTCTTTCCCCTTTACTACATACGAGGGGCTCTGATGATTTCCCTGAGACGAATCTTCATCTCTCCAGAGCGGTCCTGCAATTATTTTCACGAGAAAAGATGGGCTTATGGACATTATATACATTGACTTTAAACAGCTAAATCTATTGAAAAAATATAAAATTTATACAGTTCTCATGTAGTGTACTTTTTTAATTCTTTATTTATATTTTTGATGCAATTTTTCAAGATGTATATCTACATGATATGATATTGCAATACATATCTATAGCCATTGCAAAATTCTTCAATTCCATATTTTTTAATCTTTATTTTATAAAAACTTCTTAAAGTTTGTTGTTTTTCTTACTTTTATATTTGATTCTAAGTTTATTGCTTACTGATTTTGGATGCAGAATTAACTTTAACATTTCAACAAAACCTACGAAATATTTATTTATCCATGAAAAATATAAAAATTGTTTATTAATAAATATAAAAATAAATAATATTATATATGTATATATATATATATGTGTGTGTGTGTGTGAGTGTGTGTGTGTGTGTGTGTGTGTGTGTGTGTGTGTGTGTGTGTGTGTGTGTGTGTGTGTGTGTGTGTGTGTGTGTGTGTGTGTGTGTGTGTGTGTGTGTGTGTGTGTGTGTGTGTGTGTGTGTGTGTGAGGTGTGAGTGTGTGTTTATATGTATGTATGTATATATATATTTCTTTTGATTTTGAGGTTATTTCTTCTAAGTTCGAATTCTTGGTAAGTAAAAGCATTCTTTTCTAAATCGGAATACGTATGTTTCGATGATGTTTGGGACAATAATAAATATGTTCATAGGCCTTACACAATTCAAAATTTTAAAATTAAAAATTAAAAACTAAAAATTTGACATGCATTACATATAATACATTTGTAAAATTGTATCCTCCTTTTTTATTTTCTCTCTCTGTAGATATAAATTTCCTACGAATTTTATATTACTGGTTCGGTGCATATTACGTATAGGATCGATATGACAATCAGGAAGATTTATTTAAAAAAAAAAAGCTTCAAATGAGGCTTTTGGAAAGTCATGTATTTTTTGAAATCTCTGTATTAAATTATAATTCTATATTCAATTATTACTTGCATATGGAATTTCAGATGTTGGGGGAAAGCTTGGATACAAATTGTAAGACCTTGTAGGGGCTGGAGAAATCTTGGACCTACATGTGGTTTCCCGGAGCACAACACTTCCGCCCTGGCTACATTCAAATTTTATGAATTTGGACATAAAAAGCCGAAATCTCTCACCACTGCCAAAAGGAAACTTGATCGGTAGAAAATGGTTCCTCGAAAGTGGGAAAAAATGTTATTGTTTTGTGCCAGTTAGACTGGCAACATGTGGTGTGCTGCTCCGCGGGATAGGGATGGGGCTTTGTTACTTTTTCTGTACTTAGTACGTACTGAGTACAGTTACTTTTAAAGTAACAAGTATTTTACCGATTACATTTCGTACTTGTTATAATTTCTTTTGTACTGCCATCTATCGGATTAAAATATAATGACAAATTGTTTAAAATTTTATTAATAAATTGAATAAAAACTAAATTAATAATAAATAAATTAATAATTAATTAAAACTAAATAAGTAGATCAATAATATTTTATATAAAACCATAAAATTAATTAATATAATTATTGTTAATTTAAATTATTATAATTTATAAATAAGCATTCACTTAAATATTAATGAAAAGATCTATAAAAATAATTCTTATTATTTATGCAACATTTCAGTAATGGCAAGTTTTTGTTTTTCCTGTAATGCTTTAATTTCTAGTATGAGGCAAAGAAATATAAACTGTTTATCTACAAACTGATTTTTTTTTTAATTGTAAATTTCTAAATCTTCTTAAACGTAATTCATTCAATATAAAAATCATGACATTTTATTATTTGCATTTATTTTCAGAATTTATATGTGTTATAAGTAAATTTTCCACTTATTCAATCGTAATTTTCAAAGACTTTCAATGTTAATTAAAATATAAAATTAGATGAGATAATATAATTTCAATTTTTCAACCTAATCAGCTTAATTTTTTATTAGAATTTAGTAAGACTTTCCAATTATGTAAATGAATTTTTATAATTAACTTGTAAATATTTTGCAAAGAATTGTAAAGTGGGAAGTTGAATCAATTACAAAGAGGTTTTATTTTACATTAAACAAAGAGGTTTTACTTACAAAATTACAGCAATTAATCAGAAAAATCAACAAAATTAAACGAGACAAACATAGTAAAATTTTTTTATGTACAATAGATAATAATTTTTGTTATGAAAGACGTTTACTTGTTTATATTTTTATGTAGTAGATAAACCAGTTTTTTCTAAAATAAAAATTGCAATAACTCACATATCTTGTTTCAGTTTCCTGAAACTTAATCAATTTATGGCTAAATAAAGTAGCTTTGCAATTAAAACTATAGTTTTCATTATTAATATATTAACATAATTAATATATTAATAATGTTTAAGTAAACATAATTATTTTATATTAGATGTAGTTGAATAAAATTTCAATAACTATCAAAAAATGTAAAATAGTTTTACCAATAATCTAAATGTTATAATGTATTAAGATAAAATATTGAGAAACAACGTTTAATAAAAAATGGAGGAACAAAAATACATACATTTTATTTACATCAATCCATAATTTAAGAAATAAACATGACAGTAACACATGATGGTATAAATAAAGATAAGGTAAAAATTAACTTAATCAAAGTTTTTTTTTCATTTCGAGTTTTTAAACTAAAATGAATAAACTACCTTCTTTAGTTTTAAATCAACTTTCGCATTATCTGAATAAAAATAAATCGTATGGTAAAAAATACAAAAGAACATATTTTATAAAAGTTTAAATTCTGTATATTTACAGTAAAATATAGTGAAACTGAAACATGGTTGAATAAAAAATAAACATATTTATATGGAATTATAATAAAAAATATGCATAGTAAAAATAACAATGGAAGTATGTAAGCAGATTTATATAATTTAAATATTTTTTTAATTTAAGAAATCTGACTTTATTTAAGGTTTAAATAAATATGTTATATATGTTCATAAAATAAAATTTTTAAAAGAAATGATAACAAAAATAAAAGTTAATAAAAATTGCTAAATACATAACAAGAATATCATGCTTTTCTTATATTTAAAAAAACGTCATATATTTGAAAAAGAACTACAATCACTGAAACGAAATAAAAGTACATGCGTATTTTATTTCGCAATATAAATTCATATCTCCCTCTCCAACCCAAAGAAATCTTTCAATTCCCAAGTATCCCTCTTCTATTTACCCAGTTAAACCAACTGTCATTTCCCTTCTCCCACCCAGCCTCCCTACCATAAGAAACTACCATAATCTCATAATTCATCTGTTTGCATCGATATATCGATGATATTGTTACTTGTACTCGCTCTGTCATTGGCTCTTCTGTACTTGTTACAGAAGAGCCAATGACAGAGCGCAATGTACACTTATTACTTTGTAACAAGCAAGTACAAAGTAATAAGCAAGTACAAAGTAACAAGCAAGTACAAAGTAACAAGCAAGTACTATAGTAACTAGCATGTTACTAAGTAACAAGCACGTACTCACGTACTTGCTTGTTACTTTGTAACAACCACGTACTCACGTACTCGCTGATTACTTTGTAACAAGTACGTGCTCACGTACTCGCTCAGTCTTAGAAACTGGTCAAGTACATTGTACCTGCAACTGTTCTGAGGATACTCGAACTCGCGCTGACTTTGTTACTGGAAGTACTGAGTATTTGGAAGAAAAAGTACTGATTACAGGTTGTTACATTCAAATACTGATTACAAAATACTTGTTACAGGTATTTCTTCCCATCCCTACCGCGGGAGAAGAAATCCATCAAGTGCTGTCCGAAAGACTCGTCCTGAAACACTCATAAAAGTCTTCTACAAGAGTTCTTATTATTGCCTGGTACATTTTATTTACAGCAATTTTAAATAGTATAGAAAGACAGATCCAAATTTCTTTTGCTCAAGACAATTGAATGCGCTATTTCTTGACGTACTTGCTAAAAATGAGTTACCGACACTGAAAAAATAAGCTTTCCAACCAGTTACATACTTCAATTAGAAGAAAGAAAAACAAAGGACAAAATTTGAATGCATGGAGAGAAAAGTAAGTTTATTTATTATAATTTCTTATACTGAGAAATTTTTGTTAAATTGTCATTCTATCATTGAAAATTGTAGGAAAAAAATATGCATGCTGCAAATTATGTTTAAAAAACACAATAGATTTTATTACTTTAAAATTTTTAATTGATTATGAAAAATAAAGTAATACATTCTTAAATTGCTTATATTTTTTCAATCTTTTCCCGTTCTTAGAATGCTTGCTTATAAGAATAACTAACTGTCATTTGAATTCGATTAATAAAAAGTTATATAATTTACATTATTTCCAAATTTTAAACTAAAATTACCAGCTATTGTTTGGTAAACTAATTTGTAATTGAGATGATCGAAAAATTTTCATTTTATAGAAATACCCTAAAATATAAATATCGAGAGAATTTTTTTTAAATAATTAATGACATTTCATTTAAAAATATAAATAAACGAACATGTATGTGAATGAATATTTCTTGACATTCACAATATTTTATTTATTTTTTACTTCTAGGCAAAAGAGAGGTTCGGAATTGGATAATCACCTATTGGATGTGGAACCCGTTGAAATACAAAGTAGCTACAACTTAGAAGGTCGAAGACTAGTTGACTTAAAATTTTTTACTGAGCAGTTGCAATCTATAGATAATCATAGCCAATTTGGCTGTACTTTTTCAACAATGGAAGTGATTTCTGAAGAAAGAAAAGGATTGCGAAGTGGACTAAAATTCAAGTGTAGAATGTGCAATATTATAAAGATTGTGTGGACTGAAGATACAGAAATCTCTTCACAAAATGTAAACACTGATGCAGTAAATGCAATTATGAGTATCGGTTGTGGATTTTATAACTTAGAAGAGTTTTTTTCTGTTATGAACATTCCTTCGATGTCTTCTAATCTGTACAGTAAAGAACATGAAAAAATATGCTCTGCTTGGGAGATAACTGCTTTGAAAGAAATGGAATTGGCAGCATCAGAAGAAAAGAGATTGGCTATTGCAAGAGGTGATGTTGATAAAGATGGTATACCTCTTTTGACTGTTGTTGTTGTTGGCAATTGGCTAAGCGGTCTTACAGAGTAAATTATTCTTCATTATCAGGAGTGGTAAGTACAAAATATTTTATTGTTAAATTTTTATATGACTTTTGAATACACGTTTTTCAATGTTATGAATACCCCCCCCCATCAAAGCATTAAAACATTCTATATTTTACCGAAATATATAATATATCATGAATAAGAAACAAATATAATTTTTTTTATTTATCTTACTTTTTTGTAAAGTGTATATTCTATTAATATGTATCGATTATTTGCTCTATTTTTATTTAAATAACTTTTTCATTTGCATATTGCAAATTGTTGTAGGTAAATTTTAATGATACTTCTGCATTAAATCGTTTCTGAATAAAGCTAAATTTAATTTTAAATCCTATTGCTACACTTTTTAAAAATAATTTTGCGATAAGCGCCAAAACTAGGAGGCTAACTAAATTAAATCATACGTTCCTGAAATGTATACAAAGTGGCCTAGCGGAAGAAAAGCTCCCTTCAGAAGGAGAATTCCCGGGTTCTACGCCACTTTTCAGGAGAAAGATATGATGTTTCTTTATCCATGTGTATGCACGGGGAGAGTAATTAGAGATTTTACGGTTTATAATAACTTATAAAAATAATAATTATCCATGTAAGCATTTGTGCTCAATACTTAATACATACTTAATTAAATTAATATCTATAACATTTGTTTCATTATTCTAAAATTCATTATTATAATAATATTGTAAAAAAGAAATATGGAATCACACATTAAATAATTCAGAGTAACACTATTCAACTGTATGTAATGTGGAATCAGATACTTAGAAAATGTAGAAGTAGTAATATATTACTACTTCTACATTTTCTATGTATTTGATTACATTTTCTAAGTATTTGTAATGTGTCATTTCAGTCAATTCTACATTTTTATTTTTATTTTGTTTTAGGGTGCTATTGTTGGCTATCACACTAAAAAGGTTCTTTACCTTGGAGTGAAAAACAAGTATTGTTCAAAATGCGCTCAAGCCAAGGCAAAAGAAATGCCAGTTCAAAAACACCAGTGTTTTAAAAATTGGGAAGGCAGCTCTTCTGCAATGGAATCTCAAATAATTGTTGAAGGATTTCTGAAAAGCATGCCAATGTATCAATGCAAATATTTTCGAATGATTGGCGACGGAGACAGTAATGTTTATAAAAGGGTTTTAGACGCGCGTCCATATAATATTTTAGTTGAAAAAATAGAATGCAAGAACCATCTCTTCAGAAATATGTGCAACAAGCTTAAAGATCTGTCAAGAACTAGCAAATACGGGCATATTTCCTTACGCAGAGAAATTGCTATCAATATTTTACGTTTGAGAAAATCAGTAACCATGGCTGTTCGTTACAGAAAATTAGAAAAAAATAAATCTCGCTCAAAAAAATTTTAAGTTTACGCACCGATATATTAAATGCCCCTGCCCATGTATTTGGAGACCATACAAAGTGCGCTGATTATTTTTGCAATCGCCAGAGTATTTCTGCTGATTTATTTTCAAAATTAAAAAACAGCGAAATTTATTTTAAATTAATGGAGGTCATGAACTTTTTAGCAGAAAATGCTAAAAGTTTGTTGTTTGATGTCACAAACAATGCAGTTAAAGAATTTAATTCAATAATTGCCAAATTTATTGGGGGAAAGCGGATTAATTACTGTTTTCGTCGCTCATATCAAGGAAGATGTGCCGCGGCTGCTGTTTGCCACAACACAAGAACTCCGCACTCGAAGCTCCATAGAGAGCTATACAATAGTAGCCCTGGAAAGATTTTGACTTCCACAGAACGTAAAAGGTCATTGAAAAGGAAGTTAACATCAGACAGCAAGAAAAAAAACAAGTTAAGCAAATTTCGTTTCGGAAATGAAACAAGACCAAGATCTTTGTTTCCAAATGAAATGTCAAAAAGTTATGGGGAAAAAGCCGAAAAAACAGGTACGTCAAAAGAATCATTTATTGAAAAAAAGGAATTATTTCTTAAAGATCTCCAGCTCATTGAAATCCAGCTAAGAGAGTTGGAAACATCAACAAGAGGTCAAAGAGATTGTCCTCAATGGTTGTTTGAAAGGCGAAAGCGAATAACTGCCTCTAATTTTGGAAGTATTTGCTGCAAATTGCCTCATACAACCTGTGAAAACATTGTCAAATCTCTGCTATATTCTCATTTTGACAATGAAGCGATGAGGTATGGCAGAAATCATGAAGTTGATGCAATTTTGTGTCTTAAAAATTTAGGAATTGCAATAAAAAAATGTGGCCTATTTGTAGACAGCGAGGAACCATATTTAGGTGCAAGCCCTGATGGTTTAATTGACAACGATGGTATCCTTAAAATTAAATGCCCAATTTCTTGCAAAGATTATACCCCAGAGGAAGCAATTTTAAATAGGAAATTTATATTTTGGAATTTAACAAAAGAAAAACAAATTGGTAACATTAACAAAAGACACAAATATTTTTACCAAGTACAAGGGCAGTTACATATAACGAAAAAAACATATTGCTTGTTTGTCCTATGGACACCGAAAGGCACAAAATTGAAAAAATTTTCAGGGACGATTTATTCTGGAAAGAAGAAATGGAGGATAAACTATAAAACTTTTATCACGATTGCTTATTACCAGAAATAATTGATCCCAGATATACGCGATCAATGAAAATCAGAGATCCTCCATCTGTAATAGAAGCGAAAAATAAAAAACAATATGGCAAAATAAAATTAAAATAATTTTAAAAAGAAAAAAATCTAAACTATTTTGTATTCAGAAAACTTCTTAAAATATTAATATTTTTTTCCAGATATGTACATATTGTGAATACAAATTAACTATCTTTAAATGCAGGATATTATATATATATATATATATATATATATATATATATATATATATATATATATATATATATATATATATATATATATATATATATATATATATATATATATATATTATTGAATGATTGTGCAGCTATTATAATGTAGTCATATGTTATTATTTTTTGTATTTCAAATTTCAATAGTCTTTAAAATAAATAGGTTAAAAATTTGTATGCTTTTATTAGTTTATTACATATTGGTTGACAATTATTCTTCATTAAGCTTAAAAATATATAATTTATTATTTTTTTAAGGATAATATTGTTCTGAAGAATTTCAGAGTAATTACTGTTTCCTACTGCTGTTGATAGCACTATTTAATTGTAAATTGCGTAATGTGTTAAAATAGGCTATAAGTATCACGTAAAAAAATAAGAATTACAAAAAAGATTAATAAATTATCAGCAACTGTTGTTCAGCGGAAAAAGTTTTTCATAATCAAGTGTAAAGTATAACATTTTAAAACTTCCCAATAAATTAAATAAAACGAAATATTGAATTTATCAAGAAAAAAAGCTGAGAAATTACGATGAAGGGGTGTATTGGTAAGGATGTGAATTCTATCACATCATTGTGATAAAAATACACATACTCGAGCGTATTCTTATCACATTTCTTGAACTACTAAATGCACTATTTTGAAGAAATTTTTCCACACTTTATCTTTAGAGCATGAATAATTTTTTATTCAATCTCTTACATAGAATAAAAATTACATAATAATTTATTTTACATCTTTTTAAATATATTAATATACTAACAAAAAGAATATGTGATTACAATTTATATTTATGTAAGTATGTATTTAAATATTTTATTTCTTTTAGAAATTTAAATCAAATAATTTCATTTTTATAATCTTTTATGCATTTTGGTCTAAAGCATACACAAGTGAAAGTTTAGAAAATTATATATATATATATATATATATATATATATATATATATATATATATATATATATATATATATATATATATATATATATATACAGGGTGATCCAAAAGTCAGGACGAACTTTAAAAATGAATAATTCGAAAACGAATCACGATGCAAAGATGCGGTTTGCACCAAACAGATGGAAAAGAAACCGGGTTTTGTGTGGCAATGAAAGAAAAATAATTCTGTTGGCGACCAACAGATGGCGCTGTTGGATTTCTGATGTAGGATTATGCAAAGCAACAAACGATATAAAAAGAAGCAACTGCAGCAGGTAATGGTAGTCGAAGCTGGTATGCATCGCAATGCTGTCCATAGTTGAAAAAGCCCTCTTAGTTAAACTGTTTTATAAGAATTTGGAAAGTGCCATTGCGGCATTGCGAGCATATCGCTACATGAAGGGTATGTGAGATAGCAAAGAACCAATAACGTCTTCTGCATTGAACAAAATTGTGAAAAAATTTGAAGCTACAGGTTCTTTGGCATCACATCAAAGAAGTTGACGTTCCTCAACTGCAGCTGCTGTTGCCATGACAGTGGAGCAGACGGTGCAAGCCATGTCGGCGGTTGCTGCACATGGGGAGTGCAGTGCTCGAGAAGTTTCGAGGCAGACAGGAGTGTCGTACGGAAGTGTCTGGAGAGCGCTGCGAGTAACTTTGCAACGGTATCCCTACTAGTTGCAACATAACTAAAAACTGAAACCTCCTGACTTCGACTCTCGCCGATATTTTGCGAATTTGGTCTTCAATAAGATGGAAGAGCAGCACGACTGGCTTCACACTGTGCTTTGGACAGATGAAGCACATTTCACACTCTCTGGCGCAGTTAACACCCACAATTTTCGAGTGTGGACCACAGAAAATCCACATGCATTTGTTGAGGTACCCTTGCAACAGCCTAAAGTGACAGTCTGGTTTGGCTTCACTGCTGATTTCATAATTAGTCCATTTTTTTTCGAGGAAGTCACACAGCCAGGTTTCCAAACAGTTTCTGTCACCGGTAAGCGATATCTAGCACTGTTACAGAACAGCATTATTCCTGAACTGCAAGCGCGACAGGCACTCCAAACAGTCACCTTTATACAAGATGGAGCACCACCTCATATTGCTCTGCCTGTGCAACCCCTGCTACGCTCAACATTTGGGGAGGATCGTGTTATCAGTCGCTACTTTAATCACGCATGGCCTCCAAGATCTCCCGATCTCACACCCTGTGACTTTTGGCTGTGGGGCTTCGTGAAGTCAAAAGTGTACAGCGACCAACCGGCATCACTAGCGGCACTGAAAGATGCCATCCCCCAAAATGTGTCTGCCATAACGATAGAAATGCTACTAAAAGTTGTCAATGGAGTGGTGACTCGTCTCACAGCTTTACTTCTGAATGATGGACAGCATATTGAACATTTACTGTAGTAAATACTAATTAACTGTAATTAATCTGACTTCATTAATCATTGTTTCATTTGTAAAACATCTTTTGTTGCAATAAAACACTATAGCGCCATCTGTTGGTCGCCAACAGAACTATTTTTTTTTCATTGCCACACAAAACCCGGTTTCTTTTCCATCCGTTTGGTGCTAACCGCATCTTTGTATCGTGATTCGTTTTCGAATTATTCATTTTTAAAGTTCGTCCTGACTTTTGGATCACCCGGTATATATATATATATATATATATATATATATATATATATATATATATATATATATATATATATATATATATATATATATATATATATATATATATATATATATATATGTATATATATGTATGTATATATACATTGTTATGAAACAAACTAAAGACTCCAAATTTTTAAACAAACACATTTAATTAATAAAGAAACAAAATTTACAAAGGAGTTATATCGGGGTTCGCTTACTATCTCTCGCGCCTGCATCTCGAACAAAAATCAGTATCAGTAATACAAAGAAAAACAAAACACAGCTTCGTCAGACTTCGTGGCACCAACCGTCTCCCTACTCACCCTCCCCCATCAGAGGCTCTGAAGTTGACAGTGAGACATCACAATATATATATATATATAGCTAAATTGTCGCTTGATACCTTAAAATAAAAAACTATATGATCAGTATCTTCAAAATTTTATGATTTTTTGGCAAGTTAAAATGAGAATAAATACGCTAGCTAAGAATAATTATGAAAACAATATTTAAAGATGATGTTATAAATTTGGCTGCAAGCTTGGAGCTCTGATATTGGATACCTGGAGTTCTGAAATTTTGTTACAGATGAAGAAAATTTTAAAAAATTGAAAATGGTATATACATTGAATTTCGATTAAATGTGAGACCCTAATCTATTTTACCACATTTCGAGGAATTTAGAGTATTTTGTAATGTTTATGATTTTATTGAGAAACACATTCTATTTTAATTTGTTGAGAGGCTAAACTTTAACACACATACACACAAAAAAGATCATTTGCTTATTCCCAAAGTGAAGATTATATTTAATTCTTAAATTAAAGACTCTATTTTTCTTGATGTGAATTCACTTCTTCAGATACGAATGATGATATCGCCATATTTGAACTCAAAATTGCGGATTATGTAATAGGTTATATTGTTTTTAAAGTTTGCTTAGAAATATATCAAGAAACAATGTCGAGATGCCTGATCAATCCAAATAGAGAGGTAGACTTTCCATTCCTACAAAAAGCATTAATAGAAATTATAAGCGAAATATACGGAATTTTCCGTTAATTTTATATCGAAATATTTTATAAAGCTAGAAAAGTTATTCCAAAGTTAATAAATAAACTACACTATTTTCTCTTTTTTTAAAGAGAGATAAGAAATTCGGCATTTTTGTCTGTTTGAAAATATTTTTAAAAGTGAAGTTTACTTAGAGAGAAGCGCAACTGTTTTGGTTTCTCATAAGGCCCATTAAAAAAGAATCAAATCTCCTAAAATCAAAGCAAATTGAAATTATATCAAGAAAAATAAATAAGTATATTTTATATTTTTATTTTTATTTGAACATTGATATTAAGTTTTGATCATTTAATGAATAATAATAACAAAATTTGATCAATTTTTTTATGCATGTGTATACTTTTCTGCTGAACAGTTAATAGAATATTTCTTCCCAAAATCTCCGAGCAGAGCTTTTTCTCTCTCATTGCTTGACTAAGCTCACTACAGATATTTCCGGTGTCAAATTTGAGAAGCATTTGAGCTTGCCCTACTTTTTCGTCACCCATGAGATTTACGGACATACAGTTCCAGGAAGGCGAGAGGGGACAAACAAACTGACCACATATGCGAAGAAAATCTGCGTCAGAACATGCTGAAGGAAATTAGGATGCGGGGGGTTATATTGTCCACTTTACCCCTATTGCGGTTAAGTAGTCTTCTCATTCCCCACTTAAAATTCGCCCCCCCATTGAGATAGGAACTATTTTTTCTTTGTAAACAAGTGCTTTGGCGTGACTTACGAGTTTAAATTCACCAATCAGTTCTTTCAGTCTTTATAAGAAGGACTGCCCCCAAACAACTGCGCTAGATGGCGCTGAAGCTCATTTCTAGATTTATTTTGAGGAAGGATTCCAGGCGTAAAAAGGTTTTTAAAATCACATGATTAATTACAAAGAAAATGTTTCCGTTTGCTTCAAAAATTATGCAAGTGTGTGTTGCACTTACAAATCTGCAAAGGCCTTTGATGAAAGAAGTCCAGCATTTATATTGTGATTTAAATAAATAATTATTTAAATAAAATTTGTTAATTTATTACCATTCTTTTTATACATATATTAACCACATACCTGTTTTTATATGCATTTCATATTTCTCACTTGTACTTTCTCTAATGTATTTTCATTCTCAGTTCAAGATTCCAATTTTTTTGAAAAATGTGATAAAAATTTATATTGTAAAGACATTTTGCTGCTTAATTTCTTCTATATAAAAAGCTTATCAGATTTACATAATTCTTGTAAACAATTGCTTAGTGCTTAATGTTTGTTAAATTATAATTTTTGAAAACACATTAAATCTTTTTAAATATTTATATAGCCAGCAAATAAACTTGGATTCACATTTAAAAATGATAATGTTTAACAATATAAGTTATATAAATTATGTAGAAGAAATAAGCTTTCACATTTTTTATTTTTTCTGTCATTAAAAAATTAGTCAAACATGATATATAATGACATACTTATTTGCCTTATCTTCCACTTAGTTACTTCAATGCAGCTGAATATTTATACACTTTGTTTGACTTTAGCTATTATGAATTTATTACTAATTTTAAATGTTTATTTGCAATATTAAAGAAATTAACTTTGGAAAAAAATTGCAGTGATTAATAAAATCTTTCTAATACAAAATCAAATATTCAAATTAGTTCATAGTATCTTGTGAAAAATCTTTTACAAATAATATAAGTGATATGGAAGAAAATGTATAACTGTACTTTTTAACAACATTAGTTAAAATTGGTAGTAAATAGTGACTGTGAAAGATTTATTCATTATAATTTTAAATTCTATTTCTACTAAATTTTAAAATTTTACTCGTAAAATTAGGTGCTATATAGTTAAAAACAAATGGGTTGCCAATTTTTTCTGGCAGAAAGCTTTTTAACAAAATTTCTTTTTTATCACTACAGAAACATAGGCAGTGTCTATCTTTACATAATAAAGAAACCTTAAATAAAAATTTTGATTAACTTTACTTATAATACAATATTTACCATTGACGGTGTAAAGTATAAAGAACTGTTAATATAATCTGATTTTCGAACTCTGATGTTGTGTAATTTCACACGAATACTTCCTTAAGTAATGTTAAATTTTGCATTTTAAAAATTTTATTTCTTTTTAAATATTTATATATTGCCAATTAAGCTTAAATTTACATTTAAAAACATAAAGTAAAATGGATATTTTAGCTATGTAGAATCTAATGAAGCATATAAAATAACAACAATGAACATT
Organism: Latrodectus hesperus; assembly: GCA_037975125.1. Classification (NCBI taxonomy): domain Eukaryota; kingdom Metazoa; phylum Arthropoda; class Arachnida; order Araneae; family Theridiidae; genus Latrodectus; species Latrodectus hesperus. The sequence continues at coordinate 94,577,882 of CM075859.1, read as the reverse complement.
TTCTTAATATTTATTTTCAAGATACGTCAACCATTTATTGGTGAAAAAATTTTCGATCACATTTAAATAGTTCCAATTTTCATCTCTATGAACATCGAAAACAATTACATCTACTGAAGTCCAAATTAGTAAATGGCAAGGTCTAAAATCGCCATTTGCCCTTGGATTTGATGGTAAAAATCATGGTTCTTATTTAATGTATAATCCATTTTCATAAATATATTAAACATATTTTTGTGTATTTTTAAACTTTCTTTTACAGCAATTTCTGAACTGAAAAGGGCACTTAATTTCTACTAATGCTGTAGTTCCATCCTCATTGACTACAAGTCCATCAGGACTTCTCCAAATAGTCCTGATGGATGTAACCACAGCCCAGTATTGTGCACTTTTTTTAAGCCCCGCTTCAAATTCAGAAATAGCTATTTCTTCATTTGGTAACCCCCATTGCACTTGGCGTACTTTTTCAAAATTATACTCATTGTTAAGTCTTTTGAATAGTGACAATCGGTATTTGCTCCGCTTTACTGCAGAAATAATTGGACCAAAGTTATTAGCAGTAAGCCTGCCCTTTCTATATTTGGTCCACTTCCAGTTACAGGACTGTCCAATTGTTTCAGTTGCCAGTACTTTGATATCTTCTGTAGATATTCTGCACTTTTCTTCTAACAAATTGAATAGATTCTCTTTGTTACAATTCTTATACTCACTGGAAGAAAATATGTCTTCCAGTGAGATAAATTGTAAAGTTTGTTCGGTAGTACATTCTGGACGAAGAAGCCAAGTAAAACCTGCAATGGTGTTGGTTTTTAATAAATCTTTATAAGAATTTTCTCGGAAATCCTTGGGAATAGAAGCTGTGGCCCAAAAATCCTTTGCATGAAATAATTTATCCACAGATATAACCTCAGCTTATTTTTTGGACTGAGTGTTTATAGTTCCATTTGCACATTCCGTCAGTGATTGAAATATTCTTGTGGGCATAAATCAAAATAGCAGCCATGTGATGACAACGAGCAAGCCCTCTAGGGCACTGGCATCTTCCTTTCCTTATCTCTCCACTCTTCTCTAGCATTATCTACAAATAAAATAATTTACATTGGATTATGATTAGTAAAAATGTTTCACATTTTATCCTATATTAAAAGAAAAACAATTTACACAAATAATTTAAACGCTTTACCTATTTATGGTATTATTTGTTTATAAAGAATTGCTATCAACTGTACTTGATTCGATTTTTTTTTTTAAATTTATTGACTAAAATCAGGAGAGAGATTGTATTTTTTATAAATTGAATATTTATTCATAATCTTATAGGGATAAAAAGAAATTAATTAAAACCATGGCATGTTTGTTTTAGTTTCAATCTATATATTTAGTTTTCAATTTAAATGTTAGCATGAAAATTTCAAAGAATGGCATCACAGTTCATTAATCATAGCAAAATACCACAACAGTATTTGAAAGACTAATAAATTTTGCACTGGTTTATATGAAAAAGTATGGTTACATTATGCTCACTAACATTCATTTGATTGACATCTTTAGCTTAGAGCACATTCTTAAATACTTCAAAAATTAATACTTAAAGTGAGAATTGAATCCACATACCATTGAAAACGAAAAGAGCTAACCATTTAGATGCCAGTCTAGCCAAAATAAAAGAATGAATATTTACTATATTATTTTTTAACTAATAAACATTTTAGAGGATCTTATTTATGTTTCATTTTATTGACCAAAAATTTTTGTTAAGCAAATATATATTTAAAATATTTTTAAATTATAAAGAGTTATGAGATGTCAGAACTACACTATAATGAATTTATTCTACTAAGTACATATTTCAATTTTCTGTTTACAAGAATTTCTTACATTTTCTAATTATTTCAGAAAAATTTATATAAAATTATTACATACCTGTACTTTATAAAACTTGTCTTTCATACTTGCATCTACAACAGTATCGATTACTGATTAATCACCATCATAATTAAGGTGCCTTATATGATTGGCATCAACAGCATTCTCACCTCTTGTGATAAATTTTTCCTCGCCATTAAAAAACTGAATTATAGGTTGAATCTTGATAACATTTTCCCCCGTCATTTTGAACTAGTAATATAAGATATGAATTTCATTCAGCACCTTGATAATACTTTACATAGGCACTTTTGTACTCACAGCAACCCAACCATAAATTACCAAATATTTCACAGTTTATATCAACCAATGTAATACTGATTTAGAATAGAAAATATCAGTTTATGATATTCTATTCTATTCTGAACATTACTATGTTTAAATGTAGGTCTATATAGTAAACCTTAGGGTGTCAGTGGGTTGCAGTAAATACTAATGTACCTTTATATATAACCTTCAAATATACATAACTCAGAGAAGTGAATAAAGTTGGAAATATAATGAAGGATGAAATAGGCAAAAAGTAATAAAGCAAGAGCTCGACTTCCGATCACTTAATAAGCAAAATATAGAATCTGCATTTTATTAAAAGTAAATAAAAACTGTCTTATTTCACAGCTAATAGTTCTGAATTTAAGCTCCTGATTTATCTAGATTTATTGTAATTGCTAATTATTGAAACACAATGTTATGCACTTCATTTAGATGTGATATTCAAATATTGTTTTCACCAAATTCAAGCTTATAAAATGTATAACAATACATATTATCCTTAAAACTTCTTTATATTTTTTCAAATCACAAAATATCTACTATTTACATATTAAGTGGAAATATAGTAATAATAAACTGAACAAACACTTTATAACAGTTACTTTACAATACAAGCAAAATTACTTCTCAAAATATACTCTTTAAAATAAGAGTAAAAATATAAACTTATATAAATAAAAATTAACATTATGCAATATAAATAACAAAGTCACTGAAGTACCAAAATTAAAATTTCTAGATCATATATGACTTAAATTTGCCATTCCAAATGCGCATGATAAATTAAAACATCGTTCTGTTTTTTATTTACTCAAATTAAGATATTTGGATACATACAAATAGTTAAGCCTAATGCAGGTCACGAAAGTTACGACCAAAGAAAATTTTATTTCAAGATTTTACTTAAGAAGAGATATTTTATTGAAAGTAACATGGTGTCATATATATTTAAGACTATTCCCTTTCCATTCACAGATAAGTTTCCTTTTAGAAAATATATATTTTCAATTATAAAATAGCATTACAAAAATCACTTGTAACTCTCCAATGCCGATGTCAATGCTAAACTACCTTAGCAACGGTTGTTTAGAATCAGTTGCTAAGAAATACGTCACATTATTTTCGCGCGCGTCTATTCTCTTTCTTCCCTCCCACGGGAATCGGCCTCATTCAAGTCCCCCCGTTTGCATTCCGATGTCTGACAGAAGCCGCTTGGAAGTCCCGGCATCAAAGCAGTATTAACCCTATCTAATGGCCTCTTCGTAACCTCTTTTCTGCACATTCCCACCCACTGTTAAGCAATGCCGAATGCTAAAAGTTTACCTGGTTTCCTTCCTTGCTACAAATAAGTACGACTTAACAGTTTTCGGCCATAAGGCTAACCCCACTTCCTTTCACAGAAATATCTAATTAACATACTCGGGCAGTAGTAACTCATCTGTTATAGCATTTACAATGATAAGAGATCTTTTGAATTCTTTATTAAAAAGGTTATTGCAGAACTTTCTTGTCTCCCTCATAATCACTCATAACTAAGCAAATTATGTATATTGAAATAAAGATACTGTGTACTCATTTATAATTTATGCTTAATAAATTTCAAATAAAAGACTTCCTTTTCTTTTTAAATGGAATTTCTAATTGAATACATTTCAATGGCAAAAACTATTGTTACGTATATGTAGAATGGCATACATTCATGCAATTTTATCAATGAAAGTTTGAAACGCTAATATAGTTTCATTGTTATTCGTATAGTATAAACATTAAAAACATAATTATTCTTAAAATTCAAATTTTTATGATTCCCACTTCTGCAGTGAATTGTGTTCGAAGAAAACCTTTGAGAAGAGCTAAATGAGAAAATGGCGTTTTCGTAAACATACGTGTAATAACTTTTATTATAAATTAAGATTAAATTCAGTAAAACTTGTTTAGCAAAAAAAAAAAAAAAATCATTTATAATAGAGATAAATGAAAGCCCACACACATGAACAAAAGTAATAGTTTAAGGATTTATACCAATTCTTGCATCTCATGAAGAAATAATTTCATCAATAAGTTTTATTTATTCTTTTTATCAATTATTATTAACATTTTTCTATACAACATTCTTTATATACATTATTATTAACAAACGCCGTGAAAAGCATAGGAAATTTGTGTGTGTTGCAATTAATCACTTTTAATTTTTCTTATTAATCAAGATTGTCACCCTACATTTTTTTCTGAATCTGTACAAATAATGTTTCAAAGTGTGAAAAAAAATTTTTTTATAGTTTTATTTTACAACTTTCATATTTTAAATGACACTTAAACATAACAGCCTTCTTATCTCTTTCGAGAATCCTTATAATTATTGTTGTAGAAATAATGAAAATAGAGCGTATTTTCTTTGTCAGTTATTTTCTGTTTATAAAGAATGAAAATAACATGTAAGTGTTTTGCAATTCTTGCATGTTTTCACATTACACATTATTTCAGATAAAGAAAATTTAAATGATTTGATATAAAGAAAATTGTTTTATAAAAAATGTACATACTTGCCATAGGAATCATTAAAAAATATCGAACGTATCATTCATATATTCTTCATCCCAAGACAAGAAAGTTTGTCTCGTTGAAGACATCATTGAATCTGAACAATAGAAATGACAAGCTGGTAATAAGCCAGTATAACTTTGATTCTCGCGGGATTGAGATACGTAAAGAAAAGAAAAATAAGGCGTTTTACCACCTGTATTGCATTGTCTGTGGGCATACTATGTATTAACCATCATACCAACCATGTTATATTGGTTTTTGTAAATAGGTTGTTTTTTGAAATTTGTTCCTAGGAGTAAAAATTACAATTTATATTAATGATGTCAAACATATAGCATCTTTTTTACTCTACCTTTTGCTTTATAAATAGACTTTACTGATTAGTTACATTTGTTTTGCTTCTGTCTCTTTCTTTGCCTGAACTTGCATTATCCTTAATTTATGAACACGAACGTAAATTGATCTTTTTTTAGAATTGTCAACTTCACTTATGCTCTGAACTTAAATTTTAAAATAAATGATTTTGGAAATACTACAGGCGTGAACTCTAAGGGGTTGCTATGTTTGAACTGTAGCGAATTTCTTTTTCAGTTGAAATTGGGGGATTACTTTTATTTTCTTATGTTTTAAATAAAAGAAAGCTTAAACGTGTGACTCCAAGAATTTCGAAATGATATACCTTATTAAGCATATTATATACAGAAAACACTATATACGAACATCTTTTAATATTTTAGAATACAGTAATTTTACAAATATTTATGCAATAAGTAAATTTCATGTAAAAATAATGTCAAACATTTTGGAGAAAATTAAATATAAAATTAATAACCAAAAGTTGAAAAATCATTTTTCTTTATTTTAATATTCGATTGGGATTAAGTTAAGTTATTATTTTATTAAAATTCTATCTAAAGGAAAAATTTATGTTGGTCGAAATAATAATTATTTCTTAAAAATTTATAATTTTCATTGAGGAAAGTCTTTTAAACCATTTTATGGAACACATTTTTAAGCAATACTGGCCGATTCTACACAAATTCTAAGAAACGAAGAAAGAAAGGCAGATGAAATGACCCATCCAAGGGGAGTGTCAAAGAGGAGGCTGCTGAAAGGATGAAAGATTATAAATTTCCCCATGCTTGTTAATATATGAAGCCTAGAATACAAGGCCTGCTGGCTGAACGTGAACGTGAACGCCAGCAGGACCTGTACCTAACCCAGGGAGGGTTCTACCAGTTTGGGTGGAGTCTGCTGGAGAGAAAGAAAGAAGCACCAGTAGGGGAGCGCCACCCCTGCCTGTGGTCGCGAGCTCCCAACGCAACAGCTCAAATCAGTGTAGGAGGGTGTTTGCCTTACAGCTTCATTGATTCTCCTTCATTGGTTCTTGGGCTCTCATCATCGTTCAGGGATTATTAGTTTCTTGTGCTCCGAGAGGAATGTTACCAGCGAGATAATTTTGGCTTTTGCTTGCGGATGGTGGATGACATTTTTCAACCATTCTATTCTCAGGTGTTCGCTGGGGGTATTAAAATGCCAGGAGCTGGTGAGTGGGCACTATGTGGCATAGTGAAGTGGGTCACCCGTATGACCATAGGCACAGTTGTCGCTTTGCAGAGCACCAATTCTATGTAGATAGCTTGGGAATGGACCATGTCCCGTGACGAACAGTGTAATCTGTCTTGGCCAGTATTGGTTATTAGGTTTAACCTTTGGAATTATATCATGTACCAAGTGACCTGTAGTAGCTTGGTCCCATGACAGTTGCTAGGTTTGAATGGCCTTTGTTTTGGATTCCTTTTTGTGAAAAGATCTTGGGGTGGGCAGATTTATTTGAAGTTCGGTCGCTGTCGTGACTTCTTTTGCCAGTCTGTCGCGGTCTCGTTGCCTTCTAGTCCGACGTGCGCTTTAACCCATCCGAGATGTTGGCTGTTGGTGATGTTGATCTCTCATTGGATTTCGCGAGCCAGTGGACTTGTTGTGGTGGGGTTGCTTATGGCCATGAGTGCTGAGTTTCTCTGCTCTTGTCTTTGCTCAGGTTACTGCTTTTAGAATGGCATACAGTTCCGCCTGAAAGACAGTGTTGTTTGAGTTGAGCCTAAATTTCTCGGAGTGGATGATGTTACCGACTAAGATGGCTATAAAGGCTCTTCTTACATTATCTTCCATTTTGGAGCCATCGGTATATTGCTGACAGATGGTCTGATCCCTTTTTGAGTGTTGATCATCTCCTGGACTGATGTGGTTGTCTACTTGGAAGTTTCCTGGGTGGATGGTGGGCTTGGAGATTTTTCTTCAATAAGATCTGTGCAGGTTTGCTTGATGGCGTATTTGATTTTGGCCTCCATTTCGATGAAAAGATATAGAGGCATAATCTCTGTAATTACTTGGAGAGCTGAAGTGGCAGTTGTTCTAAATGCTCCCGTGATGTTGAGGAGGAATTTTCTTTGGATCCTGCTGGCTGAAACAAAAACGGATCGTGATGTCACTGTAATAGTTTAGTGGTAGAAACCGGGAACGCTATTGCTATTGCTTTAATAATAACAACGCGCAATGCTGTGTCGTGTGTGTTGACTGCTGAATAAATCAATTAATTTAATATAGGTAAGTTAATCATTTTCAATACATACTTTAAAATGAATGATGTCCAGTACTAATTAACTCATCATATGCTGAACATTAATATCATTTAAAAAGTTCGAACTATTTTGCTGTATTTTTAACATGTAAACTCAACATAATTTATCCTGTTTTTTATGAACTGCTCGTGATGGTTACAATCAATTAATATAAATGTAATAATCATACGTTACAGATAACATGTAAACTTTAAATTGCTTGCATTTTATTGAAGTGCAATAAGAATACATAAAAAGATACAAATATTTAATTGTAAACTAAATTATTTTATGATCAAATGAACAATAATTAAGTATAATATAAATTTAATTTCGTTATCCATGTATTATAAGTATTCAAATTAAGTATTACATTTAAAATTATTATTGATAATTTATTTTTATTGTTCATTAGCATGTATTTGTAAACCTTAATCAATTATATTGCTCACACTTTAACTTTGCTTAGGAGAAAGAAAGTATGCATGATTATAAATATAACTTATCCTGTCTATATAAAATATATAATTAATAAAAAAATTGTAGATGTTTAAATATTGGCTCAGTTATTGTGAATGTTAAACATTGAAATATGCTTATTAGATTTGTGCTTTACCTCAATAGAAATCAATTTGAATAGCTTCTTTTTGAAGAATTTCTTTTGTTTTGGCTGTTAAATTTTTAAGCTATTGCCGAATTGTATAACTGATTTCTTAAAAAAATTAATGCCTTAAAAAAAGGCAAATATATTAAAAAATTATTTTTAAAATATTTCTTAACAGAGTTTCGACAAAGCTAAAGAATGAATTTGTTATTAATTTGAATGTTGTTATTAATTTGAATCAATATATGAATATGTTATCGAGCAATTTTTTTATTACTCATCTAATAGAAATGTTAAATGAAGATAAGTATAATATATGTAATTTTAGGTTTATATGAAGCTCACTTCGAGACTTGAGAAGTAATGAGGAAGGACTAAATCCAAGAAAGAATTGATCCAAGAACTTGAAATAGCACAGGTGTTTTTCCTGACAACTAGATGAACTGTGCTGGTTTTGACAGGAAGAGCATATTTTTCAGTCCTTTTCTAGTTTATGATTATTTGAAGAACTTTGGGCTCGTGGACTAGGTCTAGCCTGCTGCTAGATCGGATGGAATAAGTCAACAACAACTAAACAGTTCCAATAATTTTTCGAAGCTGCCTCTTGTACAACAGCAGCAATGTGCCTGCCTAAACGAGAAATTCATCCATAAAACAACAAAAATTAGGGAAAGAAATGCTCGCTCTGACATTTGAAAAAGTAAACTCGCCTCTGAAAAGTATATACAAATATACTTAAAAAATAACAATTCAATTGCATTGTTATTATCATCTTAGATTTTTAAATAACACAAAGCATTGAAAAGCTTTGGAATTAAGTCTCTAACCCTCACATTTTATCAAATGATTTATCATTATATTCAGGTATGAGGTTTTTTCATTTACACAATGTCTAATATTCTAATATGATATTTTAATGAACAAATTTTTTAGTATATTACTTTAACTGTTATTGGAAAATTATTTGGAAAATTTTTGATTTAAATTGAATTTCAAAATTATTTTTATAATAGATTTTTAAAAGAGTGCAACAAAGTCATATTTAATTATGCATAAAATTAACATGAAAATAAATAATGTTAAATATTAATGAGGTCTTACTGCATATCTCTATATATTTTTCACCAGTTAACTATTTGTTATTTCTATGATAACTTAAATCCAACATTAATAACCAAGCAAACATTTTATTTAATGTTAAAAATTTAATTTATTACTGATTTAACATTTTATAATGATACTTTTTTCTCCATAAAATCAAATTATGAATCAAGTATTAAAGTTTGAATTGAGAAGTTGAATCAAAATTATTAAATTGATTTGGTAATAAAGTTTTAAATAAAGCATCGTTGAAATTAATTAACGTTCCATTTATTTAATATTTTGTAAAGAAAACTTTTATATTCATATTTCTCTTTTATATTCAAATTAATTGTAAAATAATGATTGTGTATGTGAAATTTTTATAGACTCTGTCGTATTCCAAAATGTCTTCTTATGTGTGTATGTTTGCCTTCTACTTTGGGGTTAAAATCCTAGCAAGGCAATGTTTATTTATAAAGTGCTCACTTGTGTTTAAAGTTAAATGAAGTTATATATATACTTGTTAAAAAAAAACTCTCATTTGTGCGTGTGCTATGTCACTTGTGATTTAAGTTGATTTTTCATATTCATTTTCTAATGAGTTTTAAAGATTTATACTTTTCTTGAACTAAAGATGTGACGATGGCTATTTTTTAAGAAAATGTATATTCGCATATTCCTCTGTCATGTTCAAATTAATTGCAGGTAAATGACTGTCTGAATATATGTATTCAATCCTCTGCGTTCCTTTTAAAATCTTAGCAAAGCAATGTTTGCATTTATATTATCACATTATATATTATTTATAAAAAATATAGCTCAAAACTATATGATGGTATGCTAATTTTAAAATTTGATAAAGAGCCCATTTAATAATCTTTCCTTATCTATATATCACTGGTAGTTTTTGAATCATTTTCTGATTAATTTTAGCTATTTCATTTTTCTTGAACCAAAGCTTAAATTCAAAGGACTTTTTAATTAATATAAGAATTATTTCACATCAATGTTATTGAATAAACTGCTTTAAATATCAAGGAAGATTTTTCTAGTGTTAGTTAAAACTTTCAATTGAATTAATATATTTCAGTTTTTAACAAATTACCAGACAGAATAAAAATATGTAGTAGTTTATTATACATTTTTAAAATTTATTTATCTTGTTACCATGTGTAATAAGTATTAAAGTTTTTATAATGCTTGTTCTCCTTCATATACTAGAATAGAAATATTTATTACTTTTTAATTGCAAATATTGATATTTGGTCTTTGTCAGTTATGAGCATGTTATTAAATAAATTATCTTCCAAAGTCTTAGTAAAATTTGAAAAATAATGTTAAAAATTTCTTATTTATTTTTTACTGTGTATATATTAATGATTAATAAAAAAATTTTGTTCACCTTTGTTGTCTTTATTTTTCGATTTCACGGTTTATCACAACTTATCAAATGAACTTTTCTACATTTTTCATTATTACTCTCTAGTGCATGTATTATTTAAAACTTCTAAGTATGTATTATATATAAATACTAAAATTATAATCTAACCTTATTTAATAACTTTTATTGAAAAGTTAAATATAAATTTAACATAAAAATTATTGAGACTATTATTTCTGTTGCATTTCTCAATCTATAAAACAAGAATTAAAATAATTTCATGAATTTTTTTTTATTGTGTAAAAGTTATAATAAATCATTAAAAGGGTGCATTTTTTACTCTATTTTGTTGCACATATTATAATTAAAGGGCATAATATAAGCCAATGATAATAGTATTGAAAGGAAAAGTTTATGTAAGGAAGCTTAAGTAGTATATATATACATTTATCTATAAATTGCATATTTGTTTTAAAGAAAATCTAATACATGAAACAAAATTTAGACATGATATTTGAAGAATTTTTAACAAATATTGTTCTCAGAGTTAAAAATTAAATATATTTCACAAAGTTCACTTTACAATTGTTCAAAGTATCTGCTGTCTTAAACCAGTTTTGCTATTCCCCTCAATCACTACTATGACGTCACGAAATCAGCGCGCAGGCCTAGGGGGTGTTGGTCATCCATCGGGTTACCAATGAAATAAAAAAAATTCTTGTGAATAACTGACAGCAGGGAAAAGAGAGCTTATACGGTTTCTTTTCATTGTCATATCTGTGCACTAAAATGTATCGTTGTTGTATCAAATTTTAAGTAATTTTGACCCATTTGTAACAATCTATTCTTGTGTTTATGAATATTCTAATTTTAGATATATCAGAGAGAAACATTAATTCATCTCATGAAATATAGTACATTTTTGTGAGTTTCTGGGTAACTCTTAATAACGTTGCACAATTTAAGCGTATTCTACCTTAAAAGGGGCATTTTTAATGTTTTGGCGTTCTCTTAGAGAGATTCTTCGTGACTAGGTGAAATTTGGCAAGAAAAAGATGCTAAAAATCTATCACAGTAGATCTGGGACCAATATTAAGCGAGATATTCTAGAATCTTTTAGAAACTTGGCAAAAACATAGATTTTCACGCCAAGTCGAGTATTGAAACCGACGCCCGACATTGAAAAATTTAGTGAAAACGATCAGTCTTGAACGCTAGTTTGGAACATAGAAACTTTTGTCTGCCTGAAGTATTAAGCCAAGGGCAAACTTGGAAGAAATTCGCCGGAAAACTGACACCGGCAAACAGGTGACGTCAGAAAATGTCACAAAATAGGCGTTTCGAGAGAACTTTTAACAGAACAGGAAGCTAGAAATACCTGACAAGGGGAAAAAGCAAATTATTTACCTTTTTCTTTTGTTTTTTATTTTTTTGCTCCCTTCGATATAATGTTTGCGATTAGCTTTTATCAATATTTTTATGATGAAGATTAATTCACGAAAATTTTTCGCAAAGATCATTAAGTTAATTTTTGAATATTAAATACTAACTTTTAATTAAATTATTTATTAATGATGATAAATAAAGAAAATTTATTTTAAAGACAGAAAATATATTTTATAAAAATTAAAATTTTTATAATATTTTTGAAAATTTATTAATTTTAAGAAATTATAAAGATTGAAGATATCTGTGGGATTCAAAAGATAGAACTTATTTTGACAAATATAAAAAATGTTCTATTCTAGGAAATAAGTTTCACAAAACATTTGAAAAATCTGAGATGGGTAATAATTTGTATTAATACTAAACATGGATTTTTTTATGGGAAGGAAATAAAAGAAAATTCAAAATCTTATTTTTTTATATTTAACTATATCTTTAAATTAACTTAGATGAGATACACAGAACAACATATTCTGCATTTAAATATACTGTATTTAATATTATTGAAAACATTTTGATTCTTGTGTTTTATATATATATAACTGAAATAGTAATTTTGATACACATTTTCTGTAACTGAGGTAGCTTATTAGTACTAGATTTTTAATAAAATGAATTCAATACTAAACATTAAAAAAATTTGAATATTTGTTAAATTCAAGTATATATTGCTGAGCCAAATTAAGTTTAAATATAAAGATACAATAATGTAAGCATTTTTTGATTGAGGATTAAGATCTTAGAAAGCATTTATTGAAGTCAGTGTGTGTAACTATTATTTATTTTTGATTATACAGCTAAAAGTATAGTATGTATATATATATATATATATATATATATATATATATATATATATATATATATATATATATATATATATATATATATATATATATATATATATATATATATATATATATATAAAGAAATTTAGTAAAAATTAGTTATCATTGTAGAATTAGTTATATTTTAATTCTATTAGAATTGTGTTGATAATTTGTTTACCATTTATTTAAAGACTTATAGTTATTTTTAATTAAAGGGTTAATTAAAATACAGATAAAATGGTTACAATTTGAAATTTCTTATGAAATTCATAGATAAAAAATATTTGGACTTATGAAAAAAAGATTTAAAATAATAACATTTTGTGTGATGATTAATAGCCCATCTGTTACAGAATTTATTTCTTAAAATATCCAAAATTGACTACTAATATCTTGAAAAGTAATTTCTACATGAATAAGTTTTTCATTGATGTAAATTCTTCTGATATACAATTCCTTAAATTTTGAAGCACTTTTCCTCTATGATTCTGTATATGGATTTGAATTGTATTCTTGGAATTCGAGTTTTGAATCAGTTGTGTGCATGGATTTCATGCAATCATCTGAATCATTTCTTGAAAAAAAAATTGATTTTGCACACTCCACAAGCTTAAAAAATACTTCTCATCACATTTTATCAAAATGAAATTTCCTCAAGATGTCTGTAGAAATAATTTTTGCTGTAAAAATTTGCAACATTAAAATAATCTATTTTGTTCGATGAAATTTTATCAGCTTTATTATGATTAAGGTTAGAAAAATTTTACCTTTTAAAAAAGAAAAAAACTTTCAAAACTTTTCACTGAAAACTAAAATTGTCTGAACTAGGAGTTTTAAAGTAAAGTTATTCATATGTATGAGCACTACAAATATCATTTCCCTGGTTATTGGGCAAATGATAGTAATTTTCTCGTTGATTGGCAAATTAGTGTTATTCAGACAAATGACTTTAAATTGCATGAATAACAAATGCTGACACAAAAAATTTATATCTTTATCAGCTGATCAATCTTACTAAACAAAAACATCGTTTCCTGTCAAGGACAAATATTACTTGTTTCCACCATAATAACTATTGAGAAACAAAATGATTTAATACTAATTTTACTCAAAGTGTTTTGATTGAGGCATAAAATGTACACTAATAATATAAGTTTAAATAATTTATTGGAATATAAATGATTTTAGTCTTTATATATATATATATACCTAAATAACAAAAGCAGTATCTTCATTAAAATAGTCTTTTGAAAATATTGATAATTCAATGAGAAAAAAAAATCATAGAATGAAATAAAATGTAAGAATGAAATTAATTTTCTATTGAATTGCTTTAAGTTAAATAATGAAGAGTTTGAAATTAAATTTACATTTTTTAAAATTTATAGTTAACTCTGGCATACATTCCTAGTTATAAAATTGCTGAACATAAAGTACAAATAGAACCAAATATATATTTTAAAATAAATATTAGACACATTTGCATCTAAAAGTTACACATTTAGTATCTGAATGAAGAATTTTGCTTACATTTTTTAATCATCATTTAGCTTGGCAAATTGCAAATTGTGTGTTCAATTCTGATGTTTTATAAGGATACTATTGTTATATATAAAGTAAAATATTAGTTTTAAATTTACTCCCACCATTTAAATAAAGAAATGAGTTTATAATTTTTTTCATTTTTATTAAATAAAAAAATTGTTTTTGATGAAAAAATATCTTGAATTTTCTTTTTTATAATCGATATAAATTTTATCATGTAAATTTTAACATTATCCTAGCAGTTATGAAGCATACATTAATTAGAGTACCAAACTATTCTTTTTTATGTAATTGTAATGAATGGATCGTTCGGTGAAATGCACAGCAAAAAGTTTACTATTCAGATAGCTTTAAAAAAGAGACTCTCCAAATCAGTCTTTTATAATTTATTTCAAAAATCACCATTATATAATAACTACACTAATTCATTCAATTGCAATCATATCAATAATAAGTAGAAAAAAAGATAAGAAATCTCTTATTGATCAGTATTAAGTTATCAATTACAGTTGAATATTTCATAAATGTATATTTATTAATAATTAAAATTTTCCACTTAGTTAATAATTTACTAAAACACAGATGTATAATATGCAATTTTCCAATGCAATGATACAACGAAACCCGTACTACGACCAAGTGCACTGCTGGACAATTGCTGAGAACAGATCACAAATTGCAATGTAGCATAACATTAAGCGAGACATGAGGCCTAGTAGGATAAAATATAGTTGCCACACTGCTCAGACATTAGAATAAAGAATGTTTATTGTACTGGAAAGTACAAAATCTGTGAAACATCTGAAAGAAAAAAAATTTCATTTGATGCTGCATACGGAAAAATGGAACAATGCATTTAAAAGTCAGCAGGCACCTTGAAGAAAAGTATTAGTACGGGATATGTCCACCGTGAAGTGTGATGCAACATTCCATACGTCATATCATACTTTGCACAACATTATCCAGCAGCTGTTGAGGCAATTTATCCCTATCCTCTGGGAGTGCACGGATGAGGGTGTTCTTGTTTCTCGGAGGATAGTTTTGACCAGCCACTTGCCTCCCATTCACATTTTCAATGGGGCTTAGATCTGGAAAACGTGATGGCCATACGAGGTGTTGAATATTGTCTAGACAATCCTGAACAGCAAGTATTCGATGACATGTTGCGTTGTCGTCCATGAAAACAAATTTATCACCGACAGCACCACGGAAATGACGAACATGAGGAAGTAGAACTTCATTAATGTATCGTTGGCCCGTCATAGTCCCATTCGCAACCACATGTAGGGGCGTGCAGCCATTGATCATGATGCCGGCCCACACCATGACACTGCATGTCGGATATCAATCCCTTTCCTGGATATTTTCTGGATGATAAGCAGTACCACTCTCGTGCCAGATCAGTTAGCGTCTAAAATCCGATGACAGACTGAACCTTTTCTCACCTGAGAATAGTACGCATGCCCAGTCCTGTTCAGTCCAATTGCGTTGCTCACGACACCATTGCAAACGGGCAGTACGGTGCTGTATGGTCAATGGGACACAAACAACATGTCTGTGAGCGTATAGTCCTCCTCCCCTCAAACATCTGGCAACAGTTTTTCGGGAGATCTGCTTTCCTGAGGTAGCAAGAAACTGATTTGCCACCTGCTGAGCTGTGGTGCGCCTGTTCCTTTTTGCTGATAGGACGATACATCTGTCTTCTGCAGGCGTCGTACTTCTAACACGACCTCCCCCGTGCCGCCTACTACACATTCCAGTAGTTTTAAATGACTTTCACAGCCGTGAAACAACGCTGTGAGCGATGTTGAACTCCCTGGTAACATCTGTTATTTTTCACCCTTCTTCTATCTTTCCAATAATTCGGCCACACATAAAATCATCTAAGTGATGTCGGGAAGACATGCCAAAAATTTCAAGTTTATCTATTAAATCTTTCCTGTAAAACTTTGACTTGAGACAACAACTGTCCACACGCGTCAAAACCTATAAAGCTCTTATGAACGATATCACGTGATGAACAGACGTGGAAAAAAATTTGCATACGCATACTTCTTCATACTATATCCAACACTTATTCTAATTTTCCACATTTTGCTTCCTTTCATTTTGTGGTTGCTATGGATGATAGTGTTATCCGTCCTTAGCAATTGTCCAGCAGTGTAGTAGTAGTTTTACCGAAAAAAAAAAAACAGAAACAAGTGATAGTTGATCTCTTTCTGCATACCAAATTCCTCGACATAAGCACGCTGCGCGTCAAGCTGCGCAGATGACCAAGGAGGAATGGGAGGAAACTAGTATCTAGAGCCCCTTAATTACCTTTACAGGAGCCTTACTAGTATCTGAGGGGCTAGACCAACACCCCCTAGATACAAGGCCTGTTGGCTGAAAAGAAAACGGGTCGTGACATCACTGTAGTAGATGAGCGGTGGTGAAACAGAAAACCGGTGAAAGCCATTTCTCTACTAGAAAAACAACCTGTTGTGTTGTGCTTTTTGTGTTGACAATAAGATTAATCCAATAAATAAAAGTAAGTTAATCATTTTCATTACTTATATATACTTTAAAATGAATGTTGATTTGTACTAATTAACTGATCATATGTGGAACATTGTTATCACTTAAAAAATTCCTACTATTTAACTGTATTTCTTAGCATGTATGATTTTGTAGTATTAAGTCTTACATTTAAAATTATTCTTGAGGATTTATTTTTATGGTTCATTAACATGTGTTTGTAAACCTCAATTATCTAACTCATTACTTTACTTAGAAACTGTGTATGATGATAAATATAATTCTCTTACTCTATATAAAATATATTTTATAAAAAATGTATAAGCTTGAAGTATAAATTAATTAACTCCTAATTCTAATGCATTAATAAAGTTTAATATCATTCACATAAAAACTAATAGTTTTATTTATACATATATTTTTTTACTTATAGATGCCATATTCTTGCTGTGTCCCAAATTGCCGTGGAAACTACACTCCTGAAAACAGGAGATCTGTTTGAGTTTCCCCAAAATCCGGTGCTCGGTGAAAAATGGGCTCAAGCCATTTCAAGAAAGAATTTGAAAATAACTGATAACTCTAGGGTAAGTCTAACTGCTAACATAGAACTGAAATGTTAAATGAAGATAAGTATGATGTTTTCAATACATATATTTATATATACATATATTTATTTAAATTTTTAGGTTTGTGAAGTTCATTTTAAGGCTTCGGATATCATTAGAGAGGAGAGTGTATTTGATTCCAGAACTGGCAAAACCATCGTCAGCCCTTTTTTGAGACCAAGGTTAGTACCAACTGCAGTTCCAACAATTTTTCCAAATTGTCCCTCATACCACAGTAGGAATTTGCCTGAGCGAAAAAGACCAGCTGCTAAATCAAAAAAAGTTGGAAATAAAAATGCTTGCTCTTGCATATGAAGAAAGTAAGCTTTCTGCTCAAAAATATGATGAGGAGCACAATTTTGGAAATATGTCGGAACTGATGAACAACCTATCAATTCAACAAATGCCAGAGCAGTGGATTAACCTAGGTAAAGGAAGTAATAAGATTATTTTTCTTATGTTTTCTGATGATGGTGTACCATAAGTTTTATATTCTGTAACAATAAAAGAAAATTTGGAATTATATGTATCATATAAAGGTCATGTATTACCAAAATGTGATGGTGTAAAATTACTTATAACAGTTGGTAATATAAACAATATTTTCAATTTATTAAATAAATTGAAAGTACAACAAAATTGTTCAGATGACGTAAACTGTCATGTAGAACTTATTGAATCATTGTTGTGTTCATTAAAGGAAAAGTTGGATTAGCATCAAATCACTCAAATTGATTTTATTGCTGAACAACTCAAATTATTTTCCAACAAGCCAGAAAGATTTCATTATTCTACATATATGTTAATATTTTCTTCATTGTTGTTTTATATATCACCTCAAGCGTACAAGTTTTTAAGACAGTCTGGTAATTTAATATTACCAGACCCAAGAACTATTCGCAAAATTAGTGCAAAGTCACGCATGGCACCACAATATGAACTACAAGACTCAAAATTCTTGTTATATGCTAAACAAATGATATCATCACTTGAAGAGGATCAACGAACTGTTGTCCTGATGGTTGATGAAATCTATATTCAACCCTTCCTTGATTATAAAGGGGGAAATATTGTTGGCATGACCTATAACAATGAAGCATTGGCTTCTAGTGTTCATGTCTTCATGATACAGAATATCCTGTCTTCATTCAAGGGAGTTGCTCATATTGTTCCTGCCAATAAAATGACAGCATAAAATTTGTTTAGGTTGCTCAAAACAGTTATCATTGGCTTAGAAAAAACAGGCTACAGAGTTATTGCTGTAGTTACTGATAATAATGCCATAAATAGAAAAGCTATGACGAATTTCTACTGTCCTCCTAAGCTAAGCAGTGTTTATCCTCATCCTGTTGATAATTCACGTCCCTTATTTTTTGAAATCGATTCAGTTCATTTGATTAAATGTGTAAGAAAAAACTGGATCAATCAAAAAAATGGGCAAAACATGTATTATCCCCACTTTGACTCAGAAAATGAGCAATTTCAAACTGCTAGTTTTGGAACTATTCGTAAAATGTACGAAATACAATTCAGCAGTCTATTGAAATTTGTTTATGGATTGACGAGAAAAGCTTTATGGCCCTCAAATCTTGAACGCCAGAATGTGAAACTAGTATTAAAAATTTTTAATGCTAATGTTGCTAAAGGCTTACAAGAATTTGGTCCTAAGCATAATCTTTTTCATTCCAAAGAAACTTCTAATTTTTTAAATATTTTTTGTACTTGGTGGGACATAGTTAATGTTAAATCCACTGGAAAAGGTAAACGCAAGCGTAATGCTATGTGTGAAACTTCAACTTCCGCGGAAAATGATGAAAAATATTACTTTTTGCATAAGTTTATGTCCTGGTTGGACAGGTGGGGGAAAATGAATTCAGACAGTGGTATGTTAACAAGAGAAACTCATTCTGCTTTGTTATTAACAACAGAAGCTATAGTTGGTATCAGACAGTATTGTATTACTGAGTTGAAAATGTCATATGTGTTGCCTGGAAAGATCCAGACTGATAAATTAGAGTCTAGTTTTGGCCAGTATCGTGCAATGGCAAGTGCTCAGTATAACATTTTTGTACGACAAATATACGAAACTGAAAGCAAACTACGTGTATCACAAGAATTGCACTTAAACTCTTCAAAAAAGGGTAATGTTTCCCTTTCTTTTTCAAAAGATATTGATGAATGGAAAGAAAATAAGGAACCAATATATCCTTCTTTCTATGACATCAATGTAAGCAAACATGATATTGAGGAGGTCAAAGGATCTATACCAGTTATAACTTATTTAGCTGGTTATTGCGCTTTTATTGCATTGAAGCACATTGAATGTGACTCGTGCAAAAGTACTTTGGTTCTAGATAAAGAAATTGTTATGGAAGCAAAGGAATTGTGACCTTATCAAGTTATGTGATCGAGGTGGGCTGCTATATTCAACAGATCTTGTGATAAATGCAGTGCTTTATTCGTATATTCTAGTACAAAAACTGATTAGTCAAGAACACGAGGAAAATTTTTAAAACATTTAAATCAAAAATATATTATTGTTGCATTATCATTGGATTTGTTAAAGACCAACAATTTATTTTTCAGTACGGATCATTGCTTAAATGGTCATGAATTGCAGGCTATTTTAAAATTAGTATTAAAGTCAACTGCAAATACATTATTAAATAACTATTGTAAAATTAAAAATGACATGTATTTATCCATTAAAAATGACATGAAATTAATCATTAAATAACGATTGTGTGTATGACATTTTTCCTGGTTTGTATGTTGGCCCTCTGCGTTGGGGTCAAAATCCTAGCAAGGCAATGCTTGTGTTTATAAGGTGATTACTTGTCTTTAATATTTAATAAAGTTACACTTACCAAAAAATAAAACTGGCTTGTAAGTTTCATTTTTTTTATTCATTGTGTGATGGAGAAAAATGAAATTTTTAAAATTTAACAAAATGTGTATGAAAATGGCTTTTTTTAAAATTGCATTTATATTTTTGTCATGTTCGAATTGATTGCAAGATGATTGTGTGTGTGTGTATGCATGTTGGCCCTCTGCGTTAGGGTTAAAATCCTAGCAAGGCAATATTTGTGTATAAAGTGCTTGCTTCTATTTAAAATTTCTTAAAGTTACACTTGCTTAAATAAATTCTCATTGGCTATGTCACCGGTAATTTTAAGTGATTTTTCTTATTCATTTTCCAATGAGTTTTAAGGATTTCATTTTTCTTGAACAAAAGATGTGACGATGATTATTTTTTAAGAAAATTAACATTTGTATTACTTTATCATGCTTAAATTATATGCAGGTTAATGATTGTGTGAATGTATGTATGTTGGCCCTCGGCGTTGGGGTTAAAATCCTAGCAAGGCAATGTTTGTGGTTATATGTTCATATTATATATTATTTATAAAAAGTATAACACAACTCATATGATGGTATGCTAATTTTAAAATTTGATAAAACTGTTTAAAAAATCTGGCATTATCACCCATTAGTTTTGATTCATTTTCTGATTAGTTTTGGCAATTTCCTTTTTCTTCAACCAAAGCTTGAATTCAAATAACCTTATAATTAATATAAGAATTACTTTACTCCAATATGGAATAAATTTCTTTAAATATCAATGAAGATTTTTCTCATGTGAATTAAAGCTTTCAATTATTGTATTTGATTATTTTTTATATAAATTACCCTCTACTAAATAAAAATATCTAGTAATTTATAATTTAGTTTTAAAATTTATATTTTTTCCATGTGTAATTATTATTACAATTTTTATAATGTTTATTTTATTTCATATACCAAAACCGAAAGATGTTTATTACTTTTTAAAAGAGAATATTGATACTTTGTGTTTGTCAATTATCAGCATGCTAATAAATAAATTTTCGTCCGCAGCTTTAATAAAGTTTGAAAAAAAATTTAATAAATTGCTTTTTTATTTTTTGGTGTGTATAATATGTGATTAATAAAAATATTTTGTCCACCTGTGTTGTTTTTATTTATCCATTTCATGGTTTTTCACAACTTATCAAATAAATTTAATTAGATTATTTTGTATTATAACACTCTAGTGCAAATATTATTTAAAACATAATATATTATTTATAAAAACCAAAACTATAATTTGTTCTTGGAATACTATGCTGAAAAGTTGATTATATACATGCATAATAAAAATTATTGAAACCATTTTATCTATCATATTCCTCATTCTATAAAACAAGAACTAAAATACTTTCATGAATTTCTGAATGTTTAAAGGTTATCATAAATCATTAAAAGGGTATACATTTTTTACTCTAGTGGGTTGCACATATTACAATTAAATGATATAGTATAATAGATAGCTAATAATAGTGGTATTGATATGAAAAGTTTATGTTAGGAAACTTAAGTTGTATATATACATTTATCTATAAATACCATATTTCTTTTAATGAAAGTCTAATACATGAAACAAAATTTAGAATCTATAAACAAAATTGACAATATTTGAAGAATCTTGAATAAAGATTCTCAGAGTTAAAAATTAAATATATTTCACAAAATTCGCTTTACTATCACTGAATGTATCGGTTGTCGTAAGCTAGTTTCGTTTTTCCACTCATCCACTACTGTGACGTCACAAAATCAGCGCGCAGGCCTTGTATCTAGGGGGTGTTGGCTAAACTCTTGTTTTTGCTCACTGTGGTTTAATGGTAAGGTTTTAGAGCCAAGGATTCATTCGTAACCAGTGTTGAACAACGGGTATAAAGTTTGCATTACTGCTTTCTGCCTTTCTGTAGCGGTGGGTTCTTGAGAGTTTTCCGCGTTTCCCACTAGCTACACGTAAGTAAGGTTAATACATATGAAAAAATTTCTCCAGAAGATAATTACATGATGAGCATTGAAATGCCTTAAATTAACTGCATTATGGAGATAGACAGTCCACTTTGCGATGATGTCAACGCAATATCTAATCTTGCAATGGACTTCGGTCGTTAGGATATTCTTAAAGATCTAATTGTGTCATCTTGACCTAGTAGTACGACAGCGTTCTTCGCAGTATATGGTTCCAAGTTTAATCCCAGACACTTTTGGAGCAACGGGAGATAGAGGGTGTTAAGATTCTGCTTCCATGCTTGTCTGCCTGGAGGGGTGCTTGGGAGAGTTTCTCTGTTTTTCTTACTTGGGATACATAAATACAGCTCCACATCAGTTCCCCCGGAAGTCCACGTAAGTAGTGGATATTAAACAGCGGTAGTTAGGCTCTTTCCACTACTCATTTTTGAAGCTGTCTAGAAATGATGATAACACATCTTTCACAATCTTCCCTACGGTAAAAAAAAAAAAAAAAAAAGAAAAGAAAAAAGCTCTGCTGAGTTCCTTAACCCTTTGACAGTTAGGGAAAAGAGCAGTTTTCGCTTTCTTAATTCGCGCTGTATAGCGAGTAAACAGTAGTCGAAATTCGCAGCTCTTTTCCTCTGCCGTTCTTCTGAAAATGTCACCTTTCTCTGGCGATGCCGTAGATAGCTCACCTCGCGCGTTTTAGAAAATTCTTAAAGTACTTTTAATATATAAATAACAGTTTTTAAGTACTTTAAAATAATTTATAAATGATAATTAGTAAATAGTAAATTATAAATGATTATAACTAATTATATAAATAATAATCGTTAATTATAAATGTAAGACAAATATTAAATTGAAAAGTCTAAATAAATACAACTAATGTAAAACTTTATGATATATTTAAATACAGTAATTACCTAAAAATCTTTTTGGGTGTGATATACTTTAAAACATGGAATTTTTTATGTAAACATGAGTACTTTTTAAATTCATTCATTGTTTTATTTCACAGTGTTTTGTATTAAAATATAATAATAGAGTTTAGAGTTTTACTAGCAAAATTATTTTGTATTTTTTTAATAATTAATAAGTCTGAAAGAAATATGTTTATTCTATATTAAAGTAATTTACATAGTTGAATAAAATTGTATAAAATGAATTTTTTTTTAACTGAAAAAATATTTTGATATAGAATGAACATATATATTTGAACCTCATTATATACAAATGTATTTTATTTTGGTTTCCAAGTTTTTAAACAAAATATTTAAATTAAAACTTTTAATATACTTTCATTGTTTTTTTATTATTATGTGCATTTTTTATTATGATTCCATATAAATATATGTACTTTTTATTCTACCATGTTTTAATTTCACTATATTTTACTATGAATAAGTAGAATATAAATATATAGAATTTAAAATTTGGGAAAAATTTGTTTTATATTTTTTTACTGTGCAATTAATTTTATTCGTATAGTGATAATGTTGGTTGAAACATAATAAAGGTAGTTTATTCATTTTAATTTTGAACTTCGAAATGAAAAAAAAGTTTTTTTAACTAAGACAACTTTTACTTTTTATATTTATTCATACCATCATGTGTATTTTTTAAATAACAGTTTGATGTGAATAAAATATATGTATTTTAGTTCCTGTATTTTGTATTAAACATTACATTTTACTTAATATTTTACATTAAAACAGTTTTACATTTTTTGATATTTAATGAATTTCTATGTTACTATAAAAGTTACTTTATGAATGATGATCATATTCACTTAAAAAGTATTAATACAGTTTTAATGGCAAAACTTCTTTATTTATCCATAAATTAAGATTCAGGAAACTGAAGCAAGATATGTGAGTTAAGGCAATTTTTATTTTAGAAAATCTAGTTTATCTATTTCATAAAAATATAAATAAATAAACGTCATTTATAAAATAAATAACTATCTATTAGGTATCAAAAAATTTTGCTATAATTGTTTCATCAATGTTTAATAATAGAAAAATATAAGAAATTTAATTTGATTTTTGTTAAAAGTAATTGTATATTTCTTATCAAATTAAAAAATCTCTTTGTAATTGATTAATCCTCTCACTTTGCGATTCTTTACAAATTATTTGCTAGTTAATTATAAAATTAATTTATATAATTGGAAAATCTTACTAAATTAAAACAAAAAATTAAGTTGATGATTTGGTTGAAAAATAGAAATTATATTATCACGACTAATTTAATATTTTAATTAAACTTTGAAAATTACAATCGAATAATTTGAAATTTTACTTAGAACAAATGAAAATTCTAAAAACAAATGTAAATAACAAAAGATTAGGATTTTTTATACTGAAAGAAATATATTTATTAAAATATATAAGTTCAAAATTATTCACAGAAAAACTGTTTGTTGAGGGAATAACTTATATTTAATTGCTTCATACTAAAAATTAAAGTTTTTCAGGAAAAACAAAAATTGCTGTTATTGAAATGTCGCATTTATAAAAAGAAATATTTTTATAGATTATTACATCAGCTCTTATTTTAACCTTAAATAGATGCTTATTTATAAATGATAATGATTTAAATTAACATCAATTATATTAATTAATTTTATGAAATTATACAAAATGATATATATTTAATTATTAATTTTTAATTAATTATTAATTTATTTATTACTAATTTAGTTTTTATTTATTCATAAAACGTGAAAAAAATTGTCATTATATTTTAATCCGATAGATGGCAGCACAAAAAAATGTAACAAGTACACAAAGTAATCGGTAAAATACTTGTTACTTTAAAAGTAACTGTACTCAGTACGTATCAAGTACAAGAAAAGTAACGAAGTCCCATCCCTAGCCTATAAAAAGAACAAGGTAAAAAGACAAAGATCCTCAATCATTATGAAAAGAAATTCATGGAACCCGTACTGCCATCTGTAGACAGTAAAAGTAACTAAATTCGCGAGTAGGATTCGTTTGTAACATTATCAATGCAGAATAATATTGGCGAACGCGCTCAGCGCGCATTGGAAGAAAATTTAACTACGCGAGTAATACTCTTTTCTAACCTTTTCGGTCGAAAACATGCTGCCGAGCGGAATACGTTTGCGCGCATTATGAAGCACGATTTGATTGCGAGCTCAGCCTGTTCATAACCATCAAAGGGTTAAGAAGGCTTACAAAAACTTTACTCCTTCAGAAACCAAAGTGCAGTGTTAAGAAAGGTTTATAAATATCAAAAGGATTTATAGTATTAAATATAAACACGGATGTATCTTATATAAAAACTGTATTAAATATTTGAAATATATACATACATATGTACAAAAGTAAAACGTTACTTAAATGTGTAAATATAGAAACAATTTGTAATAAAGCTAATTTTTTTCGTACAGTAGAAACAACCTCGAGATAATGATACAACATTCTTTTTTATGCTTTTAATCTGTTTTCATTTAATGAATTTCAATTAAACGGCAAATTTTTACCTCTTAACATACATTTGAGTGCATTTGTATAACAAAAATAATTACTTTTATGGACAATACTATAACATTATACAATCAATTAAAGAATATTTGAGGCTTTGGTAATTTCATTGTTATTTGTGTATATTATAATTTGCCATTAAGGACTATCAATAATTGAAATCTCAAAATTCCAATTTTTATGACTTCCTACTTCTGTAATGAATTGTACTCACAAGATACTTTTGAGGAGAGCTAAGACAAAAAGTAACGCTTTCCTAAATAAATGTTATAACTGCTACTTTCACTTTTTTTATTAAGATTAATTTTTAATGAAATAACCTGCTGAGAAATAAGTTAAAATACACATTTATAAAAAAAAAGGGCAGCCAATGTGACAACTCAGCATGCAACGGGAACAAAAACGATTTCTTTGCAATTCTTGAATCTCGCGAATGAATCCTTTTCAATGCATTTCACAAATGTATAATACAGTTTTAAATTGTAATCAATTTATCAGAACCCCTTTAAAATCATAGAAGTTTCTTATAAGAAATTGTTTTATGAATTATTTTATTTTTATTATTAATTCAGTGAAAAATGGGGTATGACATTTTCAATGAAATGGTAATCATATATACATTTGTAATATGAAATTCTCATTTTTTATATTATTTTCTTTCAACCAAACTTCTGCACCCCCACCCCCCTCCTTACATGTGATTACATTTCAATGCTAGAAAGGATACAACTTTTTTCGGTTTTCTTATTTTTATGTCTTCAACGGATTTTCGGAAGGCGTCTCGGACTACTTGTCGCCCAGAATATTGACGCTCACCACTTCCGGCAATCAGTTGGATGATAGCATTTAAAGTAACTATGTTTTCTTAACAAGGTGTCTTTTCGGTTAATAAAGAATGAAAACAACAGGTAAGATTTTTTTTCATTTCTCACACACGTATGTGTGTTCATTGATTAAAACTTTCAAGTCTTTTTGATTTGTAAGTGAAACAAAATCGAAAGCAGCTTTCAATGTGTCCTTGATAAAGTAAAGCTCTTTGAGAGAGCGCATTAAACTCGAATATTTTACCTGTGTCTAATTTAAATACGTATATAATTTTTTAGTAGTGTGATCAATTCATTTTAGCATGCAAACGAGTTACTGTTTATTATTGGACAGGCGCGTATTCTTTGTATGATGTAGCATTTATTTATTTAATAATTTCTTCAATTTTTTGAAAACAATATATAAATATTATCTAAAATTATATGGTCTCGAGTAATACTCGAAACCCAATTTTACTTCTTATTTTTATAACTATCCCATTCAATTGTATTGCATCGCTGAACAGAATCCCAAAGTTCTTTGCTCTAATAAGAGATTAAAAAGTTTGAATGTAAGGGACCAATTTCACAAATCAGTTGAAACAAACTATATTTTTAATATAACTTTTTGCTTACAATTGGAATATTTTTATTAAATGTATTTTTAAATGTCTTTGTTTATACTAGAAACTCGGTAATCGATATTGAACAAACACAATTGGGTAAAAATATATGCATTTAACATTAAAAATTATATATTCAGTCTTGTCGCTAACAGAGATATATTTAACTGTTTCCAAAAATATTTAATAATATTAATAATGAACTGAGCGAGCTTAATCGTATTATTTAAAAAAATTTTCTTTAATCCATATCCATCACAAAAATTGCTTCTAATTAGAATATTACTATTCATTGGTAACATTAAACAGTCGCTTTTATGACAACTTAGGCAGGCCGCACACTGAGGCGACAGAAAACGAGCAGCACGACATCACGCCGTTAAAACTGGTTTTCTCTATGCTGCGCACGCAAACTGGAGCAGTATTTATCGAGAACGCATCAGCCTCACTTAAGTGACAGGTGTCCATTTGTGACTTGCGCTATTTTTATCGCTTACGTGTATATATCTTTGTGTTTGATTTTATTTCTTCAAAAGTGAATTTCCATTGTTCACAAATGAGAGAATATGCTGAATTTAACCAGTTTCATTAATTTTGTGAAAAAATATTTCCTGCATTATATGTTTTTAGCGAAGATTATTCTAATCAAAATAGTATTAGTATATTTAAGTAAAAAAAAAAAAAACTTTGATGGAAATATCTATTGAAATGAAAAATTATTTTCCTAGTTATTTTTATTCGAATTTTTAATGATTTGTAGTTTACTTATATGTAAATTTAAAATATTTAATTAAAAAATTTTACGAAATTTAGATCAAATTAATAAATTTCCCGTGCAAAAAACATTTTAATCGATAAGTATTTGCAGTGGAAATAAATCATCTTACGAAGTAAATTTTATACAAGTTTTTTTAAAATTTCTTGTTTAAACGCATAAACGTTTCTGAATTAGTAGCTTCTAAATTTTAAAAAATTATCAACTTAAAATTATCTTATTAAAAAATTAATTTAAATTCTATAGTACTATTAAGAACCTCTATCCATGAGTTGCTATGGGTTTTAGTATTCACAAATCTTCTTATACATTATTATAATATAGTTCAAACTAATTTTTAACTAACATAAACCAGTATAAGATTTACTATTTGGATTGCTCAGTTATTTTACATTCAAAATACTTTTTATATAATTTTTCAATAATTTCCATTGACATATATTATTTTTAATTACTTTTAGTTTTGAACTGATTCATATTAAACCAATTATTTTTGTAAGGCATAAATATGTATTAATTTATACTTAGGTATTATAACAAATTTTAAATATCTTTAAAAAGTAACTAAAATATATAAAAAAATTCTAATATATTTAAAATAACTTTAACAAAATATTTCTGATGTCATTTTTGAGTCCATGTATTGAAGAAACATTAAAATAACACCTATTGTGAAATGGGCAGAAATATCAGAAAGTTACCAAGTAAAAAGAACATTTTTTTGCTCCTTTAAAAAACGTATTATTCTCTAGTTAGTATTTAATACTTATGATTTTTAGTTTTCAAAGCATTTAAAATTAGCATTTCCAATTAACATATCCCAGTAAGAGATTATTACGATCTTATTCAGAACAGAAGTACTGGAAAGTACATCGTATTTAGTTTTTTATATTAATGTTACATAAAGAAATGAAACTTAGTTTCAATTTATACTTTTAAATCGAATAATAAATTTACAACCTCTGCAAATTTACTTATTTTTTATAAAAAAGATTCCAATTTGTGTATTTTAATGCCATTTTAGTCGGATTTAAACCTGAAGTATGAGTCAGTGTAAATTTATTGTTGTGTTAATTAATAAATTGGAAGAATGGACCTTTGTTTTGAAAGTACAGTGAATAAAATTCAATAGAAATCAGTTGTGATTTGAAATAACAATCAAACATTTTCTTAAGTTTTATACCTTGCCTAATGCGATAATTTTATTTATCAAATGCGAAACAAAATGAAATTATATTTTGTGTTTACAATATAAGTCATATTAATATCATTTTTTAATAAAATATTTTCTTTTTTAAAAAAAACTTCTAATATTTAATAACAATGTCAGTGATTTAGAGGTCACATACATTTTCAGGCAAACGCAGAGACAGAAGGCAACGAAACAGACAAGTAAACGCCGGAACAGAAGAGTAGAAATGTAAGCAATATCCACTCCTATTTACTGCGCATGCGTATGATTTTGTATCCATCGCTTCAGTATGTGGTACTTTTCGACATGCCGCTCGCGTGTAGCAGCACTATCGGGAAGCAATAGGTGCGCGTTGAAGATATGCTCCCTCACTTGCTACATTGGTTTTCAACTGAAACATATCCTTTTCTTTCTTTCTTGATGGGTTTAGCAGCACTCAAAATGTAATGCAAAATAAATTACTTAAAATATCATTATAGTTGTCCAGCAATAATGTTTTGATTAGCGAGTGCAACTGTATCTTGGACGGAAAACGATTCCCTGATTGATTAGTAAACGTCACAGTGCTTACAGACATGAAATAACTGCGAGAAATCCTACTTCGAAGCTTCACATAACAAGATAGCTTCACAGTATTTGAACAACCAATAAAATCAACGGTATTATTTATTGAATCACGTTTAAATAAGAAGGATCTTTCTCTTTAAGCAGGAATGGACTTCATTATTAAGAGTTAAATAATTTTTGATGCAGTAAATATGTATGTTAACTGATTTTTAATGCAGGAATTTTGAATAATTTTATGATAAAACAAAGAAAAAGAGTTGAAGATTATTTTCTATTTTAATTTTCGCGGTGAATAAAATACAACTTAATTTTATGTTTTAAATACTACTGAAAATAAGTTTGTATTTTTGAAAAATGAAACAATTAGAAACAAAATTTGAAACATTGATAAATTTTTAGCCGTTATCTTAAAACTCTAGAGGGAAAAAATTTAACATAATATTAGCCAATAACTTTGTCTATAATGTGTATTTAATTTAGTATGAGTTTCAAACTAAATATGAGATATTTTTAGTTAACTCTTTGATATCATAAATATAAAGGAAGTAGAAGTATTTAATTCTATTTTATTGCTTAATGATCGACTAATATTTTTGTAAACTCTGTTACTTTAAAGTTTTTTATCATTATGATTTCCTTTATATTTAAATAAAATATATTTTACAATGAAAAAGAGGAAAGAAAAAAAAAACGAGTAAATTATTCAACGTATTTATTTTTTGAATGAATATAAAAGCTAATAATGACTTGAATATTTTAATGAAAATATTAATGTAGCAAATATGTGTTAACAATTATAAAAATATCAAAGTTAAACTGAAAGTATTATAATTTCACTTTTATTATTTAAATTTAATTATAATACTTTTCTGCATTTAAAAGAAATAAGCAAAATATCCTACCGATGCTAATTTGTAGAGTGTGAGATTTTAATGGATACCATATAAGGTATCGTTATAACTGCCAATTATTTAGGCAGCTATGACGTTTACAAATTAGAGAGGAGGAGCTTTAGAAAGAACGGTACCTCGCAACCATTCAAATCGAAAGTAACTAAATAAGGGAGAAGCAAAAGACTGCTATTCGATAAATTATGGTGTGACTCCACCCGTGCTTAGAAAAAGGTGTATCTAAGAACTTAGATTGTATTTTTGCTCTTATCAGTGCTCAATTAATTTAGCAGATTTCACTAATACTAAATATTAATTCAACAGCTGCTCTTTTAAATAAATATCTTGCTCAAATTCCTTTACATTCCTAAAATCAAAAGTATCAATTTCAATAAGAAGGAGTTCTGAGCAAGCATTTATTTTAGTCTATTCCTGAAAGTTATTTTTATCTATGCATCATACTGAATATAGTCTTCGCTCTATAAGATTTGTTATAAAAATATGTTTCAATTTGAAAACATTCAAGCCTACATCCGTTTACTTATTCGCCGCATTTTCAACACATTTTGATTAGAATTTTGCTATGATTGGTCGGAAAGTTATGTACCTTCATTTTTCAACAATAAAATCTAATGAAATAAACTCAGTACTGAGAAAAGAAGACAACATTCATGTTGTTGGTGAAGAGGAGTGTCACATTTTAGCAGAAAACGAAACGAAAATAGAGCAACTGCTTCAAACTTTTTTTAATATCTAATAATTGCATCATGTAATTGCATCATCATATTGTTGAGGATATTGAGAAAGCGTAAAGGGAAGGAGACACAGTACACACAACACACACACACACACACACACACACACACACACACACACACACACACACACACACACACACACACACACACACACACACACACACACACACACACACACACACACACACACACACACACACACACACACACATCATTTTAAAAATTTGATAAATTTCCGGATAACAAAAAAAAAAAATGATTTCTTTTCTGAAGCCTCTAGAAATTACTGAATTTGGAGGTTTAATTAAATTAAATACCTTTTCCGAGCCACAATTAAATACGTATTCCAAAGGTATGCAAAAAAAGATATTAAAACTTTTTTTTTACACAATTTATATTTATTAAAATCATGTAAATAAAAGTACAAAATAAAAAGTTAAAATTTGGTGACTAATTGGCGCAGTACCTTTTAGTAATTCTTTGATATGCCGGTTATTAATCGGTGTTTGCATTTCACGAATTTTAAAAAGGTACAAAATGATTACCATAAGTACGTTGTTCCAAATATTATAAAAAATCGAGAAGCAGTCTTTTTTAATTCAGGATACTTCAATTCTGGTACAAATTTCCAAAATTCAGTAATCGGCGTCGACTTATATTTCAATTGTAATATCTTCTTGCAAACTCTCCAGATGATTTTTGGATCAAAATTATATTGGAAATGGGAAACTTATATTGAATTATATTAACTTCAAATGGATTCAGAAAATAAAAAGATGATTTTAAATATTTCCATTCTCGAAATCTGTTTTGGAATTTCATCAATATTCCTTCTAGCTTTTTTATATACTGAGTTTTTCGTTTTTAATATTGGAACACAAATTTTTTATTTCAAGGAAAATGACAAAATATTATATATTTTAATGTCCTTTTGAAAAAGTTGTAATTTTGTTTGAAAACTAAATATACATTGTGAGAGGTCAAATACTACTTTATCTTTTCCCGGCAATTTTAAACTCATGTTCCATGACAGCAGTCAAGAATATTAAGTCTTGCAACCACTCGTCGTCGTCTAATTATAAGTAGGTTATTTCCTTTTCTTTTAGAAATGTAGTTATCGGATCAATAATGACTGTTGTTTATTTAAATTTGATTTTAAAGAAGTAAGTTTATCTGATCTTAATTTGGGATTTGGTGGATACTTATTAGAAAACTAAGGATGATTGATTTAATGATGTCGACGTAAATTGCTAGCTTTTTAATTTTTGACCGCAGAATTAGAAATAACCCAGAATGCTTACTGTCGATAGAATGGAAATTCTCCTCTCACTCATTATTAAAAAGTTTATTTTTACTAATTGCTCGTATTTTCTTTTATTTTCATTCTCAGTTGACTTATTTTTACAAAAACTAATTAAATAAATTTAGAAAATAAAAGTTTTGTGTTATTAAAACAATAATAACACGTGTTACATTCTACGAAACAAATAATAGTTAATTTACCAAAAATTCCAGATTACAAACTATATCCGTAGAAAGAGTAATACAAGTTATTTCCTCCAGAGCAAAATGTCAACTGTACGTTACAATGAAAATTTACAAATTCGAAATAGGTCTGGAGTCAGTCGATTACGGACGATTACGCCACTGTTTATGTTCGTTCACACAGTTTTCCATGAGTGATATTATTCTTAATTTGGAATGAAATAAAATTTTCTACAACGTTGCACTTTCATATTTGATGTCAGTAATTTAAAGGATATATTGAAATACACACGGAACGATAATATTTTTTAAAAATATAATAACACAAAAATGAAACGTGAACACGAGTATATTTATCAAAAGCCACAAATAATCCATCAAAGAGTCGCATGGGCTCGTGAACCGCAAGTTGGAGACCCCTGATATATGTTATAGTATATATAGTTGATCGTTTGAAAATTTCCGTCTTTTCAATCTCCATTTAACAATGAAACAAATACCGAAAGACGAAAACAGTCACGAAAGACGCATCTCATTTACTGAAGGGGATCTATTTTAATTCAATATGAAACGGAACTTGAGCAACTGCCTTAAGAATTTTTATAAGCAATATGGATTTTGTAATAGAATTGTGTAATCCGTCTACTTTATCATTTTGTAGTAAATATTAACAAATCGTAAAAACACAATGTAAGAGAATCATTAGACAGTTTAAAGAAATTTCCTGGAAAGGAATCAATCCGTATCCGGAAGAGAGTGAAGATGTAGGATGATTTTTCTCTAGTCGCTTTTCCTGAGCATTGAAAAATGTGTTTTGCGATAGTAATATTTTATTTCATATATAAAACAATCATAAAGTGATTTAGAAAACTGCAGATAGAATTCAATTAAAATTCCAATAAATAAAAAAAAGAAATTAAAGGGATTTGTTAAACATTTAGAAATATATTGATATTTTTAATAAACTAGTAATTTTGGAAGGGAAGAGATCTTTTCCAACCGTAAAAATTTACATTTATTTAAATCAATATTTTAATCATAAAGCGTTATTTTTAAGAGCTAATAAAAATTTTTAAGCAAACTTCTTATAAAAAAAGTTGCCCTTAAACATAGGTTGGATTTCTTTATATTTTAGTATAGTTTCTATGTGCCCCGTTATTAATTCAAAAATAAAAATAATTAATCATATATATTGTACGAAAGACTAGGAATAAATTTTCTCCATCGATTTGTTATTAATCCCTTTAAATCATTTCAATGGTTGATAGGAATTCGTGGATTAGTGATAAGAAAAAAACTCTTTGAAATCCATATGTTAACAGTATCCTTTATTTTTATTCAAGAAGAATAAATTTCTTAGGTTAAATCACATATTCATTCTCGAATGAAAATATGTTGTATGTTTTCATACTAATAATGAATATTGTATTTGTAGACAACTTGGATAGACTGCATATTTCTCACCATTCTTAGATACATATTTGAAAAGGATTATTTACAAAAATATGTGGATAATCTACCTAAAAACATTCTTCTGTATCAGATTTTTCTGTTCTAATTTATATAACTACTATGAATAATATTTTTATTTGTAACTGAATTGATTCTGATTTCTATAATTATTTTAGAACATTTAATAAAAACATTAACACTTTTTATCTGCTTTTTAAGTACTTATTTCTGCAAAGTTCATAAATCCTTTGCAATTTGTATGGTTTCTTTGATGATGGCTAGAAAAAATTTATCCACAAAAATTTTAATGTTATTCTTTTAATTAAATTAAGGTATTTAAGTTTTTATGAACTTAACGAACGTTTGCTATTGAAATGTATTTTAATAGCAAACGTAAAGCTTTTTAACTTAATGATAGTTACAATTTTTAATTGAAATTCTAATAAAATTAAGAAAATTATTATGCCAAATAAAGTTATCATAATCCATTTAGTATATTTAAATGAGCCTATACTGTACACTTTGCAATGGAAATCATTAACCTAAGAGAAAGGACACGATTTGAAGCCTGTTGTATTGACATCTCTTAAAATCAAACATTCTATATCTTTTTCCAATTGAAAGTCTTACATCAGAAATGAATAATAAAAAAAAAGGATTAAAATTCTAATCTTTTAAATATCACACAAAACAGCGCTGATGTCATTTAATTAAAACATCTGTATCCCCCTATAGTTGTTTATGTAACTCGTAACCTAATCAGAAGTTTTTTTTATTAAAAATCTGTTATATCGAAATTGTATAATATAATGTTTTATAAATTATTTACATTTCTATTGAAATTTTCAAAAGAGCATTTTATTGAAATAAATGATTTTAATATATATATATATATATATATATATATATATATATATATATATATATATATATATATATATATATATATATATATATATATATATATATATATATATATATATATATATATATATATATATATATATATATATATATATATATATATATATATATGATGTGTGTGTATGTGATTTTCAAATTTTTACTTTACAGTCAAAAAACGTTTTTTAATCTGTACTACGTCATTACCATTAATTATAATAAAATATTTAGCATTTTTAATAAAAAACTCACTGATCATAAAATTTTTTGTGCATGATAATATTACTCTAGACTTTTGTACTACTTTTCGCTCTAGAGAACGAAATTACTTATTAGTTTTAAGTAAACATTTAATTAATTTGATTGTGTAGTTGATAACTTAATCAGAGAGAATTGCTATTGAAAATTAGTTACATAGATAATGTCACACATGTTTTAATAAATTATTTACATATCACTATAAACTTTCAATTTAAAATTTTATTTAGATAAATAATGTTAATATGTATTATTGTGATTTTTAAAACTTTACATGACAGACAAGAAAATTATTTATAAGTATGACGTCATTACTGTAAAATGAAATGTTACATTTTACACTTTTAATAAAGGGTTATTATCATTAAAAATTTATACCTGATAATATTACTATATTTCTTCTATATCATAAATTAACTTAGAAATTTTAAAACTAATTATAGTAATTTTAAATTATTATTAAATAATAATTTTTGAAACAATTTTTCTGATAAATATTGTTTGATTTATAGAATGGCATCACCCCTTCGTTTGGCGGGATTGATATCTCCAGAACAATTCAGTCGAAAATTCATTAAAGTACGTGAAAGAAATATTTTTGTGCAGTTTACTTTGTGAAAGACGTATTTTTACTAACCAAAATGAGGAGAAAGTTATATGGAGGTAAGAATTAATATCTATGATGTTTTTCAATGTGATATGGCTATTTTAATTAATAAATTATGATATAGATTTATTCGCATTACTACGCCATTGAATACGAATAAATCTATACGATATTTTTTTCTTTCAACGTTCATTTAAAATTTTAATGTCATTAAAATTGTTAATGAAAAAAATTAATTTCTTAATATAAATCGTAGCTAGATAAGTTTGGAACATGATTTGTATTTCAATACAGTTAGTATGTTTCGAAACTTGATTAAAATGTTAATATTAATAGATTTACTAAACATTTATTAGGTTCATGATATTCTCATTAAGTAAATATAATAAATTAAAAATGAATTACTATTTATGTGTTTATATTAAATTGCAATGCATTTCATAACATATTTAATGTCTAAACGTTATAAATATTTTTCATTGTTCCATTGCAATTTACAGATAAGGAATTTGTTTATTATTTTCTAATAATGAATTAATGTTGAATAAAAAATTGTTGATAGTTCATTTTATGAAAGAAAGTATTTAAGAAAATTTTTTTCTCCTTTTATAAAAATATTCTTGTAAGAAATATTTCTTGTTATGTTAAACAGACATTGTCAATTGAGAATATATTATCAAATAAAATATAATTGTGTAAATTAAGAAATAAAAATTTAGTGTATGTGTGTCCAGTTCTTATATATATATATATATATATATATATATATATATATATATATATATATATATATATATATATATATATATATATATATATATATATATATATATATATATATATATATATATATATATATATATATATTATAATGAGATCAGAAAATTTTTTACTTTTAATATATAAATAATGATTGTAATTTTTGAAAGTGCTGTATAACAAATTTAAACCTTTTTATTTCCTTAGTATAATAAATGAATTTCTTTTGAAAATAATTAATAATTATAATTCAACAATCCAATATCATGTATATTTAATTACTTAATGATTCTCATTAGATTACAGTAAGAAATTAAATAGAAACATTAGAGAGTTATCTTTTAATTAGTGTTAAAATAAACTTTTAAGTTAAACTGACTTAAATATTAAAATGAAAGTTAAATATGTAATTTATGCTTATTGAGAGAGAAGATATAAATGTAAGGATACTTCTAAAGAATTCTATATAACTGTAAATGTTAAATTTAATTATTGTTTCATGGATCATTTTCAAAACTATTTAATGCACACATATAAAGATAAATTTTAGAAAATGTTTTTTGTAATATAACTCTTGAATAATATAATTACATTTTAATAATGTTATATTAACAAACATTTTTGTATGGGAAGAAAATTTAAGAATTTTTAATTGACAGGAAATGTTAAAAATTATCTCTGAATGTTCTTTAAAACTTCTAAAGATCAAAATTCCAGTAGCATTTAAATTTAAGATGTTAAGTAATTTAGACAATTTAGAGATTTTTTTAATAAGATATTTAGTTTTCATTAATTCATTATGATTTTAGTACAATGCATTTTCTTTATTTGTTGTTAACAACTTTTATTGTTAATTTATTCCTTTGAATTGTTTACTAACAATAAATGATTGCTTTAACTCTCTGTGCACATTATTTATTAGGTTTTCATTAATAAGTGCATTTCTGATATAACAGCTATCATATATATGATTTCTGTAAAAAGAATTATATTATAGGGATTTGTAAATCAATATAATATACATTACTAATTACATAAATTTCATTCAATAAATACAATTTTCCTGAGATATGCATGGCTTAAAAATTCATTGAAACTAAGTATATAAGGATTTTTAAGTGTGTATGAGAATTAAGTATAAAATGTATGTTATCTTTTCTCAGACTTTGTATGTAATAATTCAGACATGAAACTAAATTATTTATTTATAATTTATGCATTTTAATTTTTCTTGAATGACTTCTTACAATAACTATGTATTTTTGAAATTATAAAATTTTCCAGCTTCTATTTGTATACTTTAGAAATTAATTTTAGAAAAAATTTTAGTAGTCCATCAAAATGCTAGCCACCTGTTTCATTTTCTGGGATTGCTAAAATTTAGTTTTTAATAATAAAATGAAGAATGCTGATGGTTTTCCTTACATATTGTTTCATATAGATGATAATGTTTTCTTATTATTATAAAAATGCCATTGTCCCCTGCAATATAATTCTGTATGTTAATTACTTTTTAATTGGGTACGAATTTCTTAATAAATGCTTAAAGTGATTAATAAGCACCTTCATTAAAAGCTATTAGTTTTTGACAAGTGTTGTCAGCTCACTTAGCATATTTTGAAAGAAAAATAAGAGTGACACTTTTACTGTTCATGACAGTGCCAGTTTTCAGTTTTACTTCAAATTATTACCATCTTATGGTTTATCAAAAAATAATAAAAGACATTTTATTCTGAAATTCTTTACTTTTTCCCCAATAATTAACTAATTAATTACTCAATTTTCACTTAGGAATATTCTTGCATATTTTAAAAATAGCATCACATACTATGAATTAATTGGTGAGTAACACAGAATTATTAAACAGTTTGCCTCTGACAAGGTACTTGAAAATAAAAATTGAGAGATAATGTACTAATCTTCAGTTATATTTCAAGTTTTGTTTTACTTTTCTTTCAAGATCTACCTATCATACATTTCTCATAGAATACTGCATTCTCTGACAATGAACCCCCTCTTAGGACAATAATTATTTACGCTTAAATTTTTTAGCATTCAAAACTAATCTTAACATTGTAATTTTCTTGTTTAATTTCAAGTCATAAGGACCATGCATAGCATACATATTTTTAAAGTTTTGTGTTATAGAAAGTAGAAGTAATAATTAATCATTTTTGGCTTTTTATAGCATTAAAAACTTGAAACAATTTCTTGTATCATATAAAGTTCTATGTTTCATGTTTTAGGTTCAATGTAACTATTATTGCACAGTGATGAATATGCAGAAAACTGAATAACCTAAGTTTAAATACGTGTTTTTAATTGAAATTTCCTCTGTATTGGTAAAATGATGTTTTAATTTTTTTATTTGTTGTTGTAATAAACTTTATGCCAAAATCAATGCATTTGTGCTTCTGTGTGAAAAAGAGAGAGATGTATGATATTTTATGTGATATTTTATGTTAGTAGAAAAAATGATAATATGTGAAAAAAATAATTTAAATAATACATGATGAAAATTTCAAATGAAGACAAATAGATAAACCTACTAATTTTTAGTTATATTTCAAATTTATTTTTAGTTTTCTTGCAGTATCTCTCTACCACATACTTCTCATAAATTATTCTATTTTTTTCATTAAAAAACTTTCTAATGACAATGCTTATTCACATTAGATTTTTTTGTATTCTGAAATTAATTTCATAATTGTATGTAACAAGTGGTTCAATGTATAAAAAGCAAACCAATATACTTAACGAATGGCAGTGAGAGTACATTGTTTAATCATGAAAGAGAAATTTATGAATTTAATAATTTGCTTAATATTAAAATTATGTTGTTGTAATATATATATATATATATTTTTAGATATATATTTGAATAGATGTGAAATCAGTAAATAATTATTATTGTAAGCAGTTTTTAACACACATTTGTGTTTTAAGCTTCATTAGATATTAATTGTTCACTTATAATATTTTAAAGTTATGATTTTAATATGATTTTTTTCTTTTTATTATATATATATATATATATATATAATATATATATATATATATATATATATATATATATATATGTATATATATATAATGAATAATGAATGTATGTGAATATTTTTGACTCATCTGTATAATATCAGGAAAGAATATAATAACTATAAAAAATGAATAGCTATTTAACTTATACAATTGATGAAAAATTATATTTCACAGTTTCTAAAAATAATAAGCTAACAATAATTATTTTGTAAAGAGAAAATTTATGCTGCAAAAAATTATTTTATGTCACATTTAAATGAAGTAAAAACTACCATTGATTATGCTATCTTAACTATGTAAAAGATCTATGTTAATTTTTTAAAAAATAGTTGATTTTTCTAAAAATACATTTGATGAAAAATTTCAAATATATAGAATTATTAAAAACATACACAGTTAGTAACACTAACAAATTGACACAAATTCATTTGCAAGATAATAATGGCAATCATGAAATTATTTATTGATTTTAAAGATGAAGGAAGCTTAAACTAGCTTGGACTTAAGAGTTGTTAAAATTAAGAGGGGGTGGGAATCCTAATGTTAAAAATGTGTTTAATGTGTATATAATACAAAAGTTTTTTTTCCAAATGTAGAATTAATAATTATAAAATTCTCTTTCAGATTTTCAATGCAGCTCATTTCTCCTTCAAGTATTGCTATTTATTTCAGAATTATGATGATTATAACTCTAGTCTTGATAGGTAAATTTCTTGCGGAAAGCAGCGATCCCTTCAGGTAATATTCATTTTATTCCAAACATTTCATTTTTTTTCCTTTTATCATATTCCACTTTTAAAAATAGAAATTGAATGATATAATTTTCAAAAATTTTTAGCATTATATTATTGTAAATGTAAACTACACAATTATGATAATATAATTGCAATATAAAAGATAAAAGTAAAAATATTTAAATTGAATACTGTGTGTATAATCTTAGTAATAAAGTATTTTTTTGTTTAAGCTTGTATTCTCTCTTTCAAGCATTGTATTATAGTGTCTTCCTATGTTTTAATAAATAGTCTTCCTATTTATCATTTCGTGATTTTTTCGTTTTAATTTTCCTTCAAAATATATAAAATATTTATTTTTTCTGTTGAATTATTGTTTTAATATTCAGGTAGTAAAGTTAACGCTTTTTAACTGTAAAGTTTTCCAAACTATTTTGCAACAGTTTAAATTAAATTGTCCAAGGCCTAATGTTTAGTTATGAAGAATAAATCTGCAGAGCAATTTTTTTGTATTTGTATTTTTAAACAGAAAAGTTTTTATTTAAAAAATTTATTTAGTTTATAATTTAATGCATAAACTGTGTTCAATTTAATTCCATTTGTTATACGTCAAAACTCACTTTAAATATATTGTGTTTTTATGTAGATTTAAATAAAATACTTTTATATCTACGGATAAATAGATATATATTTAAGTATAAATTTAGAATAATAAAGACAAAATATGTTGTTTACTTTAATATTCTGAAGTGGAGTAAGTGAATGCGGCATTTGGAATTAAATTAAGTAATACCACATTCGCTTTCTTTACTTTAGTATACTATATATCATCATTATCTATCAAATTATAAATGAAAAAAAAATGTTTATAAGTCACTCTTAAGCTTATAAGTAAATTTTAGCAGTTCTACCAATTCTTCTTCATAGTTATTGATATTGCTATATAAATATATATTTAATTAAGGATCTAAAAGTTTATTTTAATAAAAATAAATAATAATGTACGATAGTACTACTTCTTTTCATTGAAAAACTTACTTAAAATTTTATTTTTTAGTGAGAATACTGATGACAAATGAATTTTTCTTTTATGTGCAAATTTTTCCATTTAAAATATTTTCAGTTTAATCTAAGCAAAATTTTCATTTTATTTGTTTTAAGTATAATATTATACTTATAATAAACTATAGATTTTAAAGCAGTTTTTTTAAATAACAGTTTTTGATAGAAGATATCACAACATTGTTTTTCAATCTGCGTCTTGTATTTTACGAGTTCATTTGAAATAGTATTTACTAATGAATCGCCTAATGACATGTTTTTAAGTACTATCTGGTTAGAGTAACATTTTGAGATAAGCTGGATAATATTGTGAAGATATATATATTTGAATCCAATATGTATTATAATATCCAATATTCGAATCAAATATCCAATATGAAAATTCATTAAAAATTGCATATTCATGTAGAATTCTCAATTTATAATAACGTTTAATAATTATTAATGTTTTTATAATTGAGTGTTTTATTTTAGTTATTCCTAGAGAGAATGGTGTTGGTTGTATCCGGGTAGAGCGGATTATTAATGAATGTGTTCGATTTAATACCATTTTTTATACTTAAAAATTCATTTTAAATGTGTTGTGTTTTTATATAGATACAAATAAAATATTTATTTATATGCGCATAAAATGACATATTAGTATTTTAGGAATAATTATTACAAGATATACTGTTTGTTTTAATATTCTGAAGAGGAGTAATTGAATATTGCATTTGGAAATTAATTATATAATGCCATGTTCGCTTACTTCTATATGTTTTTATGCTGTTAAATTATTCAGTATGAAATGATATTTTATACACAGTATCATTGTATTCAATCATTATTGCTCCAAATATATGAGTAATGCTTTTTATTTAATAGACAGTTTTTTGAAAATTCAATTATAATTTCTTTTAGAAAATATTAAAACATAATTTTTGTACCAGTAACATGACTTTTAAAAATTTCATTTGAAATACAAGTGTTTACATTTTTGCTTACTAACATATAATATTGTTTCGTTTAAATTAGATCTCCAAAGTGTCTAGTATTTAGTATTAAGGGTTTGCGGAAAAGTTTGAGATAAACTTCTTAATATTGTGATGTTATATAACTCACATTAATTTTAGACGGATGAAGAGAATAAAATGCGAATGAAAAATTAATTTTTAAAAAAGGAACGTTTTTCAGATTTCTCAATACAGTTTCAAGAAGATGTACTTGCTCATTTGTAGTTAAGTAAGAGACATTGTTCT
Organism: Latrodectus hesperus; assembly: GCA_037975125.1. NCBI lineage: Eukaryota > Metazoa > Arthropoda > Arachnida > Araneae > Theridiidae > Latrodectus > Latrodectus hesperus. Next base: position 94,535,026 of record CM075859.1, on the reverse strand, counting down.
TTGAATTTATCATTAAAGTGAATATAATCTATTCCCAATTTCATTGATTATTTGGTCCTTTAAATGAATGTTTATAGTACAAACCCATTTACTTATGCAAAAAGATTCTCTTGCGTATTTTGTGGTCAAGTAATTGATGAGGTACTTTGAATTATTCATTAAAGTGCACATCATTTACTTAACTTCAGGATACTGCATGTCCCATCAATTATTACTCATTACGCTATTAATTGTGTGAGAAGATTGACTTGCGTATTTTATAGAAAAGTAAGAGATTGTGCTCTTTAAAAATTTACATTAATGTGAACACCTAATAATTTATTTTAATATTCTGCATAATGCTTCCATGTCATAAAATAACTTTATTTTAATGATAAATTTCCATATTTTTTAGATGAACATTTGCTTTTTAATTATTATGATATTTGCTATAAAAGTATATGAAAGACTCCATTTTTAAAGAAGGAAATATACTTAATAAATGCTACTGATTTTACATAATCAATAATAAATATAATTTGACAAAATTCTAATAAAATAATAAATGTACAAATTTTTTAAAATAGGACTGTTGAAGATTATAACAAATTTTCTTGTTTATTAAATTTCTTTTTTAAATTAAAATTTAAAGTCATTACATTGCAGCAAATGGTTTACAAATATTGCTCTGTATTGTGTGAGATCTTATGAGAAATTCGGTCCTGTTTTTGCAGGTGTGCAAACCATTGTTTAATAAGGTACTAATAATACTATGTAAACCTTGAAGACAATTTAAATGCTTTATAACGGCCTTATTGAATTTTAGCAATCAAAATACAGAATTTTTTTGTCTTTTTTCGACTCTAATCTGTTTTACTTAAAATGAGAATGAAATCAAACAAATTTTTTTATTCTTATTCTCATTTATGTTTATATTGTTTAATTTACTCCCAATTAACAAATAATACAATACGCAGATTCTCTAAATGAGCAGTCTTAAATATCTTATATTTTCTTAAAATTAATTTACGCAATAAAACTTGTTAATTTTATTTGCTTATTTTTTTACATTATAGTTCTTTCATCTTTTATACATATTTTCAGATAAGTTGTTGATATTTGTATCTGAACACAAGAGTCTGTATAAATGACCTAAATAGAAAACTATAAAGGTATGATCTATACAATAAGCTGGTATCCCTTTTAGGTAATATTAATTTTATCTCAAAAATAATTTTGAAACATTCAACAAATTAACTTTATGGGAATTTTTTGTTATGCTGTAAAATATAGGTATTTCAATCTGTATTCATTTTATCATTTTCCACTTTTAAAAATAGAAATTGAATGAAATAATTATTCAAAATTTTAAACATTATAATATTTTAAAAGATAAATGTTCAATTACGTAATCTCCTTTAATTGAAAACTTCATAGCAAAAAATTAAATCATAATAATTGTGTAAATATTTAGAAATAATAAAATTCATTATTTTGTTAAAAGTTATATTTTCGAAAACATTGCATAATAGTTTTCTTTATATGTTTTAATAAATAGTCGTTGTTTATAATTATTTTGATTTTTAACTTTTTGATTTTATTGTCTCAGTATTCTTTCAAAAAGTTTTCAGCTTAATTTTTAATTTTCATTTATTGTTCAAAATGTAAATGTTTTACTTTTTAATTTTAATTATTTTTATACTATTTTTGCAGTTATTTAAATAAAATTGTCCTGGGATTATAGTTAAGCTAAATGCAATGCCACTGCTAAATATTATTTGTTCCTCTTTGTTGAAACAGAAAATATTTTAATTAGCTAATTTTAATGAGTATATATTAAAATGCGCAAAATGTGTTCGATTTAATACTATTTTTTATACTTAAAAATTCATTTTAGAAATTTCATTTTAGAAATTATCATTAAAGTGAATGTAATCTATTCCCAATTTCATTGATTATTTGTTCATTTAAATGAATGTTAATAGTACAAACCCATTTACTAATGCAAAAAGATTCTCTTGCGTATTTTGTGGTGACGTAGATGTTGTGGCACTTTGAATTAACCATTAAAGTGCCCATCATTTACTTAACTTCAGGATACTGCATGTCGCATCAAATATTACTGATTACTCTACTAATTATGTGAGAAGATTGACTTGCGTATTTTATAGAAAAGTAAGAGATTGTGCTCTTTAAAAATTTACATTAATGTGAACACCTAATATTTTATTTTAATATTCTGCATAATGCTTCCATGTCATAAAATAACTATATTTTAATGATAAATTCCCATATTTTTTAGATGAACATTTGCTTTTTAATTATTATGATATTTGCTATAAAAGTATATGAAAGACTCCATTTTTAAAGAAGGAAATATACTTAATAAATGCTACTGATTTTACATAATGAATAATAAATATAATTTGACAAAATTCTAATAAAATAATAAATGTACAAATTTTTTAAAATAGGACTGTTGAAGATTATAACAAATTTTCTTGTTTATTAAATTTCTTTTTTAAATTAAAATTTAAAGTCATTACATTGCAGCAAATGGTTTACAAATATTGCTCTATATTGTGTGAGATCTTATGAGAAATTCGGTCCTGTTTTTGCAGGTGTGCAAACCATTGTTTAATAAGGTACTAATAATACTATGTAAACCTTGAAGACAATTTAAATGCTTTATAACGGCATTATTGAATTTTAACTATTGAATTTTAGATAATAATGGCAATCATGAAATTATTTATTGATTTTAAAGATGAAGGAAGCTAAAACTAGCTTGGACTTAAGAGTTGTTAAAATTAAGAGGGGTGGGAATCCTAATGTTAAAAATGTGTTTAATGTGTATATAATACAAAAGTTTTTTTTCCAAATGTAGAATTAATAATTATAAAATTCTCTTTCAGATTTTTAATGCAGCTCATTTCTCCTTCAAGTATTGCTATTTATTTCAGAATTATGATGATTATAACTCTAGTCTTGATAGGTAAATTTCTAGCGGAAAGCAGCGATCCCTTCAGGTAATATTCATTTTATTCCAAAAATAATTTTTAAACCTTCAATTAATTAACCTTAAGGAAATATTTTGTTATCCTGTTAAAACATTTCATTTTTTTTCCTTTTATCATATTCCACTTTTAAAAATAGAAATTGAATGAAATAATTTTCAAAAATTTTTAGCATTATATTATTGTAAATGTAAACTACACAATTATGATAATATAATTGCAATATAAAAGATAAAAGTAAAAATATTTAAATTGAATACTGTGTGTATAATCTTAGTAATAAAGTATTTTTTTTGTTTAAGCTTGTATTCTCTCTTTCAAGCATTGTAATATAGTGTCTTCCTATGTTTTAATAAATAGTCTTCCTATTTATCATTTCGTGATTTTTTCGTTTTAATTTTCCTTCAAAATATATAAAATATTTATTTTTTCTGTTGAATTATTGTTTTAATATTCAGGTAGTAAAGTTAACGCTTTTTAACTGTAAAGTTTTCCAAACTATTTTGCAACAGTTTAAATTAAATTGTCCAAGGCCTAATGTTTAGTTATGAAGAATAAATCTGCAGAGCAATTTTTTTGTATTTGTATTTTTAAACAGAAAAGTTTTTATTTAAAAAATTTATTTAGTTTATAATTTAATGCATAAACTGTGTTCAATTTAATTCCATTTGTTATACGTCAAAACTCACTTTAAATATATTGTGTTTTTATGTAGATTTAAATAAAATACTTTTATATCTACGGATAAATAGATATATATTTAAGTATAAATTTAGAATAATAAAGACAAAATATGTTGTTTACTTTAGTATTCTGAAGTGGAGTAAGTGAATGCGGCATTTGGAATTAAATTAAGTAATACCACATTCGCTTTCTTTACTTTAGTATACTATATATCATCATTATCTATCAAATTATAAATGAAAAAAAATGTTTATAAGTCACTCTTAAGCTTATAAGTAAATTTTAGCAGTTCTACCAATTCTTCTTCATAGTTATTGATATTGCTATATAAATATATATTTAATTAAGGATCTAAAAGTTTATTTTAATAAAAATAAATAATAATGTACGATAGTACTACTTCTTTTCATTGAAAAACTTACTTAAAATTTTATTTTTTAGTGAGAATACTGATGACAAATGAATTTTTCTTTTATGTGCAAATTTTTCCATTTAAAATATTTTCAGTTTAATCTAAGCAAAATTTTCATTTTATTTGTTTTAAGTATAATATTATACTTATAATAAACTATAGATTTTAAAGCAGTTTTTTTAAATAACAGTTTTTGATAGAAGATATCACAACATTGTTTTTCAATCTGCGTCTTGTATTTTACGAGTTCATTTGAAATAGTATTTACTAATGAATCGCCTAATGACATGTTTTTAAGTACTATCTGGTTAGAGTAACATTTTGAGATAAGCTGGATAATATTGTGAAGATATATATATTTGAATCCAATATGTATTATAATATCCAATATTCGAATCAAATATCCAATATGAAAATTCATTAAAAATTGCATATTCATGTAGAATTCTCAATTTATAATAACGTTTAATAATTATTAATGTTTTTATAATTGAGTGTTTTATTTTAGTTATTCCTAGAGAGAATGGTGTTGGTTGTATCCGGGTAGAGCGGATTATTAATGAATGTGTTCGATTTAATACCATTTTTTATACTTAAAAATTCATTTTAAATGTGTTGTGTTTTTATATAGATACAAATAAAATATTTATTTATATGCGCATAAAATGACATATTAGTATTTTAGGAATAATTATTACAAGATATACTGTTTGTTTTAATATTCTGAAGAGGAGTAATTGAATATTGCATTTGGAAATTAATTATATAATGCCATGTTCGCTTACTTCTATATGTTTTTATGCTGTTAAATTATTCAGTATGAAATGATATTTTATACACAGTATCATTGTATTCAATCATTATTGCTCCAAATATATGAGTAATGCTTTTTATTTAATAGACAGTTTTTTGAAAATTCAATTATAATTTCTTTTAGAAAATATTAAAACATAATTTTTGTACCAGTAACATGACTTTTAAAAATTTCATTTGAAATACAAGTGTTTACATTTTTGCTTACTAACATATAATATTGTTTCGTTTAAATTAGATCTCCAAAGTGTCTAGTATTTAGTATTAAGGGTTTGCGGAAAAGTTTGAGATAAACTTCTTAATATTGTGATGTTATATAACTCACATTAATTTTAGACGGATGAAGAGAATAAAATGCGAATGAAAAATTAATTTTTAAAAAAGGAACGTTTTTCAGATTTCTCAATACAGTTTCAAGAAGATGTACTTGCTCATTTGTAGTTAAGTAAGAGACATTGTTCTTTGAATTTATCATTAAAGTGAATATAATCTATTCCCAATTTCATTGATTATTTGGTCCTTTAAATGAATGTTTATAGTACAAACCCATTTACTTATGCAAAAAGATTCTCTTGCGTATTTTGTGGTCAAGTAATTGATGAGGTACTTTGAATTATTCATTAAAGTGCACATCATTTACTTAACTTCAGGATACTGCATGTCCCATCAATTATTACTCATTACGCTATTAATTGTGTGAGAAGATTGACTTGCGTATTTTATAGAAAAGTAAGAGATTGTGCTCTTTAAAAATTTACATTAATGTGAACACCTAATAATTTATTTTAATATTCTGCATAATGCTTCCATGTCATAAAATAACTTTATTTTAATGATAAATTTCCATATTTTTTAGATGAACATTTGCTTTTTAATTATTATGATATTTGCTATAAAAGTATATGAAAGACTCCATTTTTAAAGAAGGAAATATACTTAATAAATGCTACTGATTTTACATAATCAATAATAAATATAATTTGACAAAATTCTAATAAAATAATAAATGTACAAATTTTTTAAAATAGGACTGTTGAAGATTATAACAAATTTTCTTGTTTATTAAATTTCTTTTTTAAATTAAAATTTAAAGTCATTACATTGCAGCAAATGGTTTACAAATATTGCTCTGTATTGTGTGAGATCTTATGAGAAATTCGGTCCTGTTTTTGCAGGTGTGCAAACCATTGTTTAATAAGGTACTAATAATACTATGTAAACCTTGAAGACAATTTAAATGCTTTATAACGGCCTTATTGAATTTTAGCAATCAAAATACAGAATTTTTTTTGTCTTTTTTCGACTCTAATCTGTTTTACTTAAAATGAGAATGAAATCAAACAAATTTTTTTATTCTTATTCTCATTTATGTTTATATTGTTTAATTTACTCCCAATTAACAAATAATACAATACGCAGATTCTCTAAATGAGCAGTCTTAAATATCTTATATTTTCTTAAAATTAATTTACGCAATAAAACTTGTTAATTTTATTTGCTTATTTTTTTACATTATAGTTCTTTCATCTTTTATACATATTTTCAGATAAGTTGTTGATATTTGTATCTGAACACAAGAGTCTGTATAAATGACCTAAATAGAAAACTATAAAGGTATGATCTATACAATAAGCTGGTATCCCTTTTAGGTAATATTAATTTTATCTCAAAAATAATTTTGAAACATTCAACAAATTAACTTTATGGGAATTTTTTGTTATGCTGTAAAATATAGGTATTTCAATCTGTATTCATTTTATCATTTTCCACTTTTAAAAATAGAAATTGAATGAAATAATTATTCAAAATTTTAAACATTATAATATTTTAAAAGATAAATGTTCAATTACGTAATCTCCTTTAATTGAAAACTTCATAGCAAAAAATTAAATCATAATAATTGTGTAAATATTTAGAAATAATAAAATTCATTATTTTGTTAAAAGTTATATTTTCGAAAACATTGCATAATAGTTTTCTTTATATGTTTTAATAAATAGTCGTTGTTTATAATTATTTTGATTTTTAACTTTTTGATTTTATTGTCTCAGTATTCTTTCAAAAAGTTTTCAGCTTAATTTTTAATTTTCATTTATTGTTCAAAATGTAAATGTTTTACTTTTTAATTTTAATTATTTTTATACTATTTTTGCAGTTATTTAAATAAAATTGTCCTGGGATTATAGTTAAGCTAAATGCAATGCCACTGCTAAATATTATTTGTTCCTCTTTGTTGAAACAGAAAATATTTTAATTAGCTAATTTTAATGAGTATATATTAAAATGCGCAAAATGTGTTCGATTTAATACTATTTTTTATACTTAAAAATTCATTTTAGAAATTTCATTTTAGAAATTATCATTAAAGTGAATGTAATCTATTCCCAATTTCATTGATTATTTGTTCATTTAAATGAATGTTAATAGTACAAACCCATTTACTAATGCAAAAAGATTCTCTTGCGTATTTTGTGGTGACGTAGATGTTGTGGCACTTTGAATTAACCATTAAAGTGCCCATCATTTACTTAACTTCAGGATACTGCATGTCGCATCAAATATTACTGATTACTCTACTAATTATGTGAGAAGATTGACTTGCGTATTTTATAGAAAAGTAAGAGATTGTGCTCTTTAAAAATTTACATTAATGTGAACACCTAATATTTTATTTTAATATTCTGCATAATGCTTCCATGTCATAAAATAACTATATTTTAATGATAAATTCCCATATTTTTTAGATGAACATTTGCTTTTTAATTATTATGATATTTGCTATAAAAGTATATGAAAGACTCCATTTTTAAAGAAGGAAATATACTTAATAAATGCTACTGATTTTACATAATGAATAATAAATATAATTTGACAAAATTCTAATAAAATAATAAATGTACAAATTTTTTAAAATAGGACTGTTGAAGATTATAACAAATTTTCTTGTTTATTAAATTTCTTTTTTAAATTAAAATTTAAAGTCATTACATTGCAGCAAATGGTTTACAAATATTGCTCTATATTGTGTGAGATCTTATGAGAAATTCGGTCCTGTTTTTGCAGGTGTGCAAACCATTGTTTAATAAGGTACTAATAATACTATGTAAACCTTGAAGACAATTTAAATGCTTTATAACGGCATTATTGAATTTTAACTATTGAATTTTAGATAATAATGGCAATCATGAAATTATTTATTGATTTTAAAGATGAAGGAAGCTAAAACTAGCTTGGACTTAAGAGTTGTTAAAATTAAGAGGGGTGGGAATCCTAATGTTAAAAATGTGTTTAATGTGTATATAATACAAAAGTTTTTTTTCCAAATGTAGAATTAATAATTATAAAATTCTCTTTCAGATTTTTAATGCAGCTCATTTCTCCTTCAAGTATTGCTATTTATTTCAGAATTATGATGATTATAACTCTAGTCTTGATAGGTAAATTTCTAGCGGAAAGCAGCGATCCCTTCAGGTAATATTCATTTTATTCCAAAAATAATTTTTAAACCTTCAATTAATTAACCTTAAGGAAATATTTTGTTATCCTGTTAAAACATTTCATTTTTTTTCCTTTTATCATATTCCACTTTTAAAAATAGAAATTGAATGAAATAATTTTCAAAAATTTTTAGCATTATATTATTGTAAATGTAAACTACACAATTATGATAATATAATTGCAATATAAAAGATAAAAGTAAAAATATTTAAATTGAATACTGTGTGTATAATCTTAGTAATAAAGTATTTTTTTTGTTTAAGCTTGTATTCTCTCTTTCAAGCATTGTAATATAGTGTCTTCCTATGTTTTAATAAATAGTCTTCCTATTTATCATTTCGTGATTTTTTCGTTTTAATTTTCCTTCAAAATATATAAAATATTTATTTTTTCTGTTGAATTATTGTTTTAATATTCAGGTAGTAAAGTTAACGCTTTTTAACTGTAAAGTTTTCCAAACTATTTTGCAACAGTTTAAATTAAATTGTCCAAGGCCTAATGTTTAGTTATGAAGAATAAATCTGCAGAGCAATTTTTTTGTATTTGTATTTTTAAACAGAAAAGTTTTTATTTAAAAAATTTATTTAGTTTATAATTTAATGCATAAACTGTGTTCAATTTAATTCCATTTGTTATACGTCAAAACTCACTTTAAATATATTGTGTTTTTATGTAGATTTAAATAAAATACTTTTATATCTACGGATAAATAGATATATATTTAAGTATAAATTTAGAATAATAAAGACAAAATATGTTGTTTACTTTAGTATTCTGAAGTGGAGTAAGTGAATGCGGCATTTGGAATTAAATTAAGTAATACCACATTCGCTTTCTTTACTTTAGTATACTATATATCATCATTATCTATCAAATTATAAATGAAAAAAATGTTTATAAGTCACTCTTAAGCTTATAAGTAAATTTTAGCAGTTCTACCAATTCTTCTTCATAGTTATTGATATTGCTATATAAATATATATTTAATTAAGGATCTAAAAGTTTATTTTAATAAAAATAAATAATAATGTACGATAGTACTACTTCTTTTCATTGAAAAACTTACTTAAAATTTTATTTTTTAGTGAGAATACTGATGACAAATGAATTTTTCTTTTATGTGCAAATTTTTCCATTTAAAATATTTTCAGTTTAATCTAAGCAAAATTTTCATTTTATTTGTTTTAAGTATAATATTATACTTATAATAAACTATAGATTTTAAAGCAGTTTTTTTAAATAACAGTTTTTGATAGAAGATATCACAACATTGTTTTTCAATCTGCGTCTTGTATTTTACGAGTTCATTTGAAATAGTATTTACTAATGAATCGCCTAATGACATGTTTTTAAGTACTATCTGGTTAGAGTAACATTTTGAGATAAGCTGGATAATATTGTGAAGATATATATATTTGAATCCAATATGTATTATAATATCCAATATTCGAATCAAATATCCAATATGAAAATTCATTAAAAATTGCATATTCATGTAGAATTCTCAATTTATAATAACGTTTAATAATTATTAATGTTTTTATAATTGAGTGTTTTATTTTAGTTATTCCTAGAGAGAATGGTGTTGGTTGTATCCGGGTAGAGCGGATTATTAATGAATGTGTTCGATTTAATACCATTTTTTATACTTAAAAATTCATTTTAAATGTGTTGTGTTTTTATATAGATACAAATAAAATATTTATTTATATGCGCATAAAATGACATATTAGTATTTTAGGAATAATTATTACAAGATATACTGTTTGTTTTAATATTCTGAAGAGGAGTAATTGAATATTGCATTTGGAAATTAATTATATAATGCCATGTTCGCTTACTTCTATATGTTTTTATGCTGTTAAATTATTCAGTATGAAATGATATTTTATACACAGTATCATTGTATTCAATCATTATTGCTCCAAATATATGAGTAATGCTTTTTATTTAATAGACAGTTTTTTGAAAATTCAATTATAATTTCTTTTAGAAAATATTAAAACATAATTTTTGTACCAGTAACATGACTTTTAAAAATTTCATTTGAAATACAAGTGTTTACATTTTTGCTTACTAACATATAATATTGTTTCGTTTAAATTAGATCTCCAAAGTGTCTAGTATTTAGTATTAAGGGTTTGCGGAAAAGTTTGAGATAAACTTCTTAATATTGTGATGTTATATAACTCACATTAATTTTAGACGGATGAAGAGAATAAAATGCGAATGAAAAATTAATTTTTAAAAAAGGAACGTTTTTCAGATTTCTCAATACAGTTTCAAGAAGATGTACTTGCTCATTTGTAGTTAAGTAAGAGACATTGTTCTTTGAATTTATCATTAAAGTGAATATAATCTATTCCCAATTTCATTGATTATTTGGTCCTTTAAATGAATGTTTATAGTACAAACCCATTTACTTATGCAAAAAGATTCTCTTGCGTATTTTGTGGTCAAGTAATTGATGAGGTACTTTGAATTATTCATTAAAGTGCACATCATTTACTTAACTTCAGGATACTGCATGTCCCATCAATTATTACTCATTACGCTATTAATTGTGTGAGAAGATTGACTTGCGTATTTTATAGAAAAGTAAGAGATTGTGCTCTTTAAAAATTTACATTAATGTGAACACCTAATAATTTATTTTAATATTCTGCATAATGCTTCCATGTCATAAAATAACTTTATTTTAATGATAAATTTCCATATTTTTTAGATGAACATTTGCTTTTTAATTATTATGATATTTGCTATAAAAGTATATGAAAGACTCCATTTTTAAAGAAGGAAATATACTTAATAAATGCTACTGATTTTACATAATCAATAATAAATATAATTTGACAAAATTCTAATAAAATAATAAATGTACAAATTTTTTAAAATAGGACTGTTGAAGATTATAACAAATTTTCTTGTTTATTAAATTTCTTTTTTAAATTAAAATTTAAAGTCATTACATTGCAGCAAATGGTTTACAAATATTGCTCTGTATTGTGTGAGATCTTATGAGAAATTCGGTCCTGTTTTTGCAGGTGTGCAAACCATTGTTTAATAAGGTACTAATAATACTATGTAAACCTTGAAGACAATTTAAATGCTTTATAACGGCCTTATTGAATTTTAGCAATCAAAATACAGAATTTTTTTGTCTTTTTTCGACTCTAATCTGTTTTACTTAAAATGAGAATGAAATCAAACAAATTTTTTTATTCTTATTCTCATTTATGTTTATATTGTTTAATTTACTCCCAATTAACAAATAATACAATACGCAGATTCTCTAAATGAGCAGTCTTAAATATCTTATATTTTCTTAAAATTAATTTACGCAATAAAACTTGTTAATTTTATTTGCTTATTTTTTTACATTATAGTTCTTTCATCTTTTATACATATTTTCAGATAAGTTGTTGATATTTGTATCTGAACACAAGAGTCTGTATAAATGACCTAAATAGAAAACTATAAAGGTATGATCTATACAATAAGCTGGTATCCCTTTTAGGTAATATTAATTTTATCTCAAAAATAATTTTGAAACATTCAACAAATTAACTTTATGGGAATTTTTTGTTATGCTGTAAAATATAGGTATTTCAATCTGTATTCATTTTATCATTTTCCACTTTTAAAAATAGAAATTGAATGAAATAATTATTCAAAATTTTAAACATTATAATATTTTAAAAGATAAATGTTCAATTACGTAATCTCCTTTAATTGAAAACTTCATAGCAAAAAATTAAATCATAATAATTGTGTAAATATTTAGAAATAATAAAATTCATTATTTTGTTAAAAGTTATATTTTCGAAAACATTGCATAATAGTTTTCTTTATATGTTTTAATAAATAGTCGTTGTTTATAATTATTTTGATTTTTAACTTTTTGATTTTATTGTCTCAGTATTCTTTCAAAAAGTTTTCAGCTTAATTTTTAATTTTTATTTATTGTTCAAAATGTAAATGTTTTACTTTTTAATTTTAATTATTTTTATACTGTTTTTGCAGTTATTTAAATAAAATTGTCCTGGGATTATAGTTAAGCTAAATGCAATGCCATTGCTAAATATTATTTGTTCCTCTTTGTTGAAACAGAAAATATTTTAATTAGCTAATTTTAATGAGTATATATTAAAATGCGCAAAATGTGTTCGATTTATTACTATTTTTTATACTTAAAAATTCATTTTAGAAATTATCATTAAAGTGAATGTAATCTATTCCCAATTTCATTGATTATATGTTCATTTAAATGAATGTTAATAGTACAAACCCATTTACTTATGCAAAAAGATTCTCTTGCGTATTTTGTGGTAAGGTAGATGTTGCGGCACTTTGAATTAACCATTAAAGTGCCCATCATTTACTTAACTTCAGAATAGTGCATGTCGCATCAAATATTACTGATTACGCTACTAATTATGTGAGAAGATTGACTTGCGTATTTTATAGAAAAGTAAGAGATTGTGCTCTTTAAAAATTTACATTAATGTGAACACCTAATATTTTATTTTAATATTCTGCATAATGCTTCCATGTCATAAAATAACTATATTTTAATGATAAATTCCCATATTTTTTAGATGAACATTTGCTTTTTAATTATTATGATATTTGCTATAAAAGTATATGAAAGACTCCATTTTTAAAGAAGGAAATATACTTAATAAATGCTACTGATTTTACATAATCAATAATAAATATAATTTGACAAAATTCTAATAAAATAATAAATGTACAAATTTTTTAAAATAGGACTGTTGAAGATTATAACAAATTTTCTTGTTTATTAAATTTCTTTTTTAAATTAAAATTTAAAGTCATTACATTGCAGCAAATGGTTTACAAATATTGCTCTGTATTGTGTGAGATCTTATGAGAAATTCGGTCCTGTTTTTGCAGGTGTGCAAACCATTGTTTAATAAGGTACTAATAATACTATGTAAACCTTGAAGACAATTTAAATGCTTTATAACGGCGTTATTGAATTTTAGCTATCAAAATACAGAATTTTTTTGTCTTTTTTCGACTCTAATCTGTTTTACTTAAAATGAGAATGAAATCAAACAAATTTTTTTATTCTTATTCTCATTTATGTTTATATTGTTTAATTTACTCCCAATTAACAAATAATACAATACGCAGATTCTCTAAATGAGCAGTCTTAAATATCTTATATTTTCTTAAAATTAATTTACGCAATAAAACTTGTTAATTTTATTTGCTTATTTTTTTACATTATAGTTCTTTCATCTTTTATACATATTTTCAGATAAGTTGTTGATATTTGTATCTGAACACAAGAGTCTGTATAAATGACCTAAATAGAAAACTATAAAGGTATGATCCATACAATAAGCTGGTATCCCTTTTAGGTAATATTAATTTTATCTCAAAAATAATTTTGAAACATTCAACTAATTAACTTTATGGGAATTTTTTGTTATGCTGTAAAATATAGGTATTTCAATCTGTATTCATTTTATCATTTTCCACTTTTAAAAATAGAAATTGAATGAAATAATTATTCAAAATTTTAAACATTATAATATTTTAAAAGATAAATGTTCAATTACGTAATCTCCTTTAATTGAAAACTTCATAGCAAAAAATTAAATCATATTAATTGTGTAAATATTTAGAAATAAGATAATTCAATATTTTGTTAAAAGTTATATTTTCGAAAACATTGCATAATAGTTTTCTTTATATGTTTTAATAAATAGTCGTTGTTTATAATTATTTTGATTTTTAACTTTTTGATTTTATTGTCTTAGTATTCTTTCAAAAAGTTTTCAGCTTAATTTTTAATTTTCATTTATTGTTCAAAATGTAAATGTTTTGCTTTTTAATTTTAATTATTTTTATACTATTTTTGCAGTTATTTAAATAAAATTGTCCTGGGATTATAGTTAAGCTAAATGCAATGCCATTGCTAAATATTATTTGTTCCTCTTTGTTGAAACAGAAAATATTTTAATTAGCTAATTTTAATGAGTATATATTAAAATGCGCAAAATGTGTTCGATTTATTACTATTTTTTATACTTAAAAATTCATTTTAGAAATTATCATTAAAGTGAATGTAATCTATTCCCAATTTCATTGATTATATGTTCATTTAAATGAATGTTAATAGTACAAACCCATTTACTTATGCAAAAAGATTCTCTTGCGTATTTTGTGGTAAGGTAGATGTTGCGGCACTTTGAATTAACCATTAAAGTGCCCATCATTTACTTAACTTCAGAATAGTGCATGTCGCATCAAATATTACTGATTACGCTACTAATTATGTGAGAAGATTGACTTGCGTATTTTATAGAAAAGTAAGAGATTGTGCTCTTTAAAAATTTACATTAATGTGAACACCTAATATTTTATTTTAATATTCTGCATAATGCTTCCATGTCATAAAATAACTATATTTTAATGATAAATTCCCATATTTTTTAGATGAACATTTGCTTTTTAATTATTATGATATTTGCTATAAAAGTATATGAAAGACTCCATTTTTAAAGAAGGAAATATACTTAATAAATGCTACTGATTTTACATAATCAATAATAAATATAATTTGACAAAATTTTAATAAAATAATAAATGTACAAATTTTTTAAAATAGGACTGTTGAAGATTATAACAAATTTTCTTGTTTATTAAATTTCTTTTTTAAATTAAAATTTAAAGTCATTACATTGCAGCAAATGGTTTACAAATATTGCTCTGTATTGTGTGAGATCTTATGAGAAATTCGGTCCTGTTTTTGCAGGTGTGCAAACCATTGTTTAATAAGGTACTAATAATACTATGTAAACCTTGAAGACAATTTAAATGCTTTATAACGGCGTTATTGAATTTTAGCTATCAAAATACAGAATTTTTTTGTCTTTTTTCGACTCTAATCTGTTTTACTTAAAATGAGAATGAAATCAAACAAATTTTTTTATTCTTATTCTCATTTATGTTTATATTGTTTAATTTACTCCCAATTAACAAATAATACAATACGCAGATTCTCTAAATGAGCAGTCTTAAATATCTTATATTTTCTTAAAATTAATTTACGCAATAAAACTTGTTAATTTTATTTGCTTATTTTTTTACATTATAGTTCTTTCATCTTTTATACATATTTTCAGATAAGTTGTTGATATTTGTATCTGAACACAAGAGTCTGTATAAATGACCTAAATAGAAAACTATAAAGGTATGATCCATACAATAAGCTGGTATCCCTTTTAGGTAATATTAATTTTATCTCAAAAATAATTTTGAAACATTCAACTAATTAACTTTATGGGAATTTTTTGTTATGCTGTAAAATATAGGTATTTCAATCTGTATTCATTTTATCATTTTCCACTTTTAAAAATAGAAATTGAATGAAATAATTATTCAAAATTTTAAACATTATAATATTTTAAAAGATAAATGTTCAATTACGTAATCTCCTTTAATTGAAAACTTCATAGCAAAAAATTAAATCATATTAATTGTGTAAATATTTAGAAATAAGATAATTCAATATTTTGTTAAAAGTTATATTTTCGAAAACATTGCATAATAGTTTTCTTTATATGTTTTAATAAATAGTCGTTGTTTATAATTATTTTGATTTTTAACTTTTTGATTTTATTGTCTTAGTATTCTTTCAAAAAGTTTTCAGCTTAATTTTTAATTTTCATTTATTGTTCAAAATGTAAATGTTTTGCTTTTTAATTTTAATTATTTTTATACTATTTTTGCAGTTATTTAAATAAAATTGTCCTGGGATTATAGTTAAGCTAAATGCAATGCCATTGCTAAATATTATTTGTTCCTCTTTGTTGAAACAGAAAATATTTTAATTAGCTAATTTTAATGAGTATATATTAAAATGCGCAAAATGTGTTCGATTTATTACTATTTTTTATACTTAAAAATTCATTTTAGAAATTATCATTAAAGTGAATGTAATCTATTCCCAATTTCATTGATTATATGTTCATTTAAATGAATGTTAATAGTACAAACCCATTTACTTATGCAAAAAGATTCTCTTGCGTATTTTGTGGTAAGGTGGATGTTGCGGCACTTTGAATTAACCATTAAAGTGCCCATCATTTACTTAACTTCAGAATAGTGCATGTCGCATCAAATATTACTGATTACGCTACTAATTATGTGAGAAGATTGACTTGCGTATTTTATAGAAAAGTAAGAGATTGTGCTCTTTAAAAATTTACATTAATGTGAACACCTAATATTTTATTTTAATATTCTGCATAATGCTTCCATGTCATAAAATAACTATATTTTAATGATAAATTCCCATATTTTTTAGATG